>JANZLX010000004.1:2870998-2882821 GCA_025531955.1 Erythroxylum orinocense | reverse complement strand
AATGTAGAACAGAAAATAGGATTTAGATGGACAAAGCATGCTACCGAATGACAAATGTAGACAGACAAAGCTGGGCACTATAGGGTAACAAACATGCAAACACATAAATGCTACTCTGTCTTAAGTAAAAGATATGGTAGAATCACGGAATAATACATATATAAACAAAATCATCAAGAGCAGCAGAAGTTGCCCATTCAGACCCAGATATGGTGCCAACATTACCCATCCTCCTAGCAGTCAATCCAGATGACAACCAGCTCGACTATCTGTAAGGCAATAAATAGGAATTTAGCACCGTGGAGCTTATGTCTTTCATGGACATTGTCAATCAAATACATCGAATTTGCTATAAAACATAAGACCTTGAAAGCAGCTGTAAGCACAAGAGAAGGAACTTGTCAGAGGAAGAGACGATAAGAACGTCTTCTCTTCAACAAGATCTAAGGCTCTCCAACAGAGTGGTACCCTGTTTCAAAGTTAAGCCATTGGATAATTGGATTCTCCATTCTGAACAGGTACGAGAGCGGTAGCTGAGAGTGCTGAATCCAGAGCCCTGCTTTTCTTGAAACCTGTGCACATTCAAGAACCATATACTCTTATCAAATATATGGCCGTGAGCAAATTTCATATCAAACATTTTTGTAGAAAGAGTTGCCAAACCAACCTTTAAGAGAAATAAACTCCAATATTCCATTGCTTCATGAAATCAGCATAAACTGCATGTGCTGAAATTTTGCAACAGCGGATCTAGATGGACAATAGCCTTACATGACAATTGGATGTCATAACTACAACGAATAGCATATTGGCTCAACATATCACAATAGAATGCCCCCAAAACAGTCAAATATGAACAAAGAGCGGTGAGGAATTAGGGCAAAGAGCGGCGGCAAACAAATTGAGAACATATGACAATTTTAGGGCACTAGCGAGAATGAAGACGAAGACGACGACGATGTGAGTCACGGTGAAAATTGGAAGACTACAGACATTGTGAATTTTTCTATCAGTTGTGAATTTTTCTAGTTAGAACGACGACGTTTTTGAGCTAAGACAAAGTTAGACAGGGCATCCGGACTCTCAGGCCTCCCATACGCCGACTGTCGCACAGCTGGCCTGCCTTCATTTTTTTTCTTCTATAAGTGTATGTCCACAGCTGGCCTTCCTTAATTTTTTCTTCTTCTTGCATGTGGACGCAGTTTTCTCCCTTCTTTTTCTGACTTTGGAGTCAGAAACAACAGCTTCTTCTATCTTCACCGTGGACTTTGGAGTAGGAAACTCGAATGTTCGACAGAGTTCATCTTGATCTTGGGAACACACTAGAGTGACCCCCGACTTCAGGATTTTCATATTCATACTTTCACCACAAAATTTTACGCTGAAATTGAACAAGGCTGGATCCTCTAACAAATAACCATGTCCAGATATCGAATCGAAAAGTATTTCATGAAAGCCAACTACCACGTGCTCCTTAACTGGATCCTCAATGCCACGTGTATAAAACGTTGAACATCGGATGGAAACATGGCTATTGTCTCCAAAATACCAATCACAAGTAATCTCCAAAATACCAACACGTAAAGCTTTGCTCAAAGACTTAACGCACACACAGAAAGCAACCGTCAACAAACAACGATTAAGCCAACAAGAAGGATTGGAGACTTCCACTGAATCACCCATACTTTGATACTTGACCCACTCTGGTATTCTACTTCCAGGATAATCCATACAACACGTAAGCTAAACCACAAGAACACAAAACTCAAATTAGTGATTATACCAACACAAAATAAAGGAGAAAAAAAGATAGTTACATACCCCTGGCCTGCGATATCTTGACAGTAAATCTGCAACTTCCTGGCATTCATCTTCATCCAACTTTAAGCAGTTCCATAAATAAAATTCCTTCGCAGTGCCTTCTGACTCAAAGTCTAGCTGTTTAAGGGCCCATATTTGTTCTAGCGATGTGCAATTATCAGCTTTTAACCAAATGACACTCGATGGAAGTTCTGGCAAGGATATAAGCCTTTGGCAATAACTTAGGTCAATCAGTCTCAAGTTTGAAAGTTGTTTGATGGTTGCAGGGATTCTCTCAAAATTGTTTCCACTTAAAATTAAACTAGTTAAAGAAGATGAAAAACTCAAGTTGTCGGGTAATTCCCTTAATTTATGGCTGCGAAGGTTCAATTTTTGTACATAAGAGGTGCCCCCGAACAACCAACACAATAAACTGGGGTGTATATGAACTGGATAACGCAATCGATCTCCCCGACCTACAATTTTAAGACCGTGATGATAAACCACACTTTTACCCACACAAGTAAGTCTGGTGCAACCACAAATAGCTAAAAACTTCAGCCCTTTTAGATTCCCAATAGATGATGGTATCTCTAAGTCTGTCCCAACAAACTGAAGTACCTCTAAACTATACATGTTCTCTGAGATTTCAGGAAGCTTCTTTAGGCTCCGGCACCATTTTAACTGAAGTGTTCTAAGAGATGTTAACGCGTCAAAAAATTTGCTTGGAAGACTTTCAAGGTTTTCACATTCGGACATGCATAATTCTTCCAATTTGCCAAGGTGTTCAACTGATGATGAATGTATCTGTTTTATAGCTGTGGAACTTAAATTTAGATACTTTATGTTGTTTGAAACTTCTGGGAATGTATTCAAATTCTCGCAACCCCGAAGATTAAGAATTTCAACACCTTCTAGAAGTCCAACTCCACTACTCGGAATATGACTTATGTTTTTGCAATCTACCAAACTTAGGGACGTAACCTTGCCCAATTGCCATCCATATTTATAAGATGGAATTTTAATCAAACTGCAAACACGGTGAAGAATCGTACCAAATTTTCCACAAGACAGTTGAGATGCCACTGAATATCCTATATTATCATCCTGCAATTAGTAAACAGAAAAGGGATTAATTCTCATCCATTGTTGCTTTCGAACTTACTTATAAGAAAATTAATTATATGAAAATATAAGGCATAATATAAGTACCCTGACTTCTTCCTGGAATTGTTTTATCTTGCTATTGGGTAATCCAAGCACAATCAGATGGTTTGGTCGAAAATTGCTTGGAAAAGATTCCAATGGATATCCATCCCAATGAACATATGTTAACTTATTTGGAAGATAATCAAGACCTTGTGAGAGACTTAGTTTACTTTGTTCTTCAAAGCAACCGCACCTATTAGGCACATAGAATTTGAGAAATTTAAGATTAGGTATTTTCATGAACACTTTGGGATTTAAATGAATCTCTCTTACAGACACATCCAACATTATGCTTTCCACTGCTTCCGCTCCCTAACAAACAATCAAATATTTCTTTTAGTAAAAAAGAAAGTAGAAAAGATTCTCAAAATTATATTATAATAATAGAAGGGATGTTTAAAGTATCCTTAGTTGAAAACCATAAGTTGAGATAATATCAATACACAACTTAAAAATCTCATATAGAAAGCAATTGACTAATTTTACCTTGTGCTCTACAAGGACTTGAAAGACATCCTTTGGATCCCATAGTTTGCTACGTTCATTTGGATGTTTAGATTCTTGACGTACAATTTCCTTTCCCATTTCTTGCATTAAGTCATGCATTCCTAATCTGTTATTTGAAATGGTCACAAAACACTTGTCGACCAGAACACTTACTATAATATCTGCATCAAACTCACAGCTATCGAACACTCGCATCACAACATCTTCGTTGTCATCTTTGAAGAAACATGCGATATGAAGAAAGATATCTTTTTCCATCATATCTAAGCCATCGTAGCCAATTTGCAACACATCTTGAATATTCTTGTTTGGAACCTTTGACAACTTTTTCAATGCACTTTCCCACTCTTTTGTCGTTTTCCCACTTAGGAAGGAGCCTAAAACCTTCAAAGCTAAAGGATTGCCTTGTGCATATCTAACAACTGAGCTAGACAAGGACTCGTAATCATTTTTGGGATTGTTTTGCTTGAAGGCACTCCAACTGAAAAGTTGAAGGGCTTCTTCATCTTGTAACGGTTCAACTTTATATAAAAACCTAGCCCTTCTTCCAAGCACCTGCTTATCTCTACCAGTGACAATAATTACACTTAGTGAACTATACCAACACGGATCTCCAATCAATGAATCTAATTGTTGAGAGTCCTCCACATCATCAATAACGATTAGTACCCTTCTACGACCTAGTAGTTGTGAATTGAGTTCATTCTTTAAATCCCTCACTGATCTTTCTCTCACATCTTTCAAAAAACAACAACCTTTGAATTCAAATGACAACCTCTTAAATATGAATTCAGCAATAGTAGTTTTTCCAATACCGGGCATCCCCCAAATTCCTATAATGCAGACCTTCAGTCCCTCAACCGACAGAATCCCATTTCTGATTTGCATAAAGTGTGAATCTACCCCAACCAACAGCTCATCACCATCACATACGGTTGATTTCTTCAGTTTTTTCGAAATATCTTCAACAATTTTACTAATAAGCATGTGATCATACCTGCCAATCATGAAACACTTAACTATGATTTTACCTTCCGTTACCCAAAACCTAGAACAACAATTAACTATAATCAAACTGCCATAAAAGTTTGAAACAGATATTAAACGAAGCAGGTCAAAACCTTTACCTGAAGTTCTTAGAATCCAACCCAGATAGACTGGCAGTCATGGCCAAAGCATCCCTCCATTTTTGTATCTTGTGCGCCTTCTTGGGATTTTGCTCATGTATTTCAAAAGCTGCGGCAACATGATGGGACTGGTTCCTTATATGGGATGGATTTACCTCATAAAAGACAGGTATGACAATCTGTCCATGAGTTTGATGACATTCAATGATCTTTACAAGCTCATCGAGACACCAAGTGGAAGATGCATAGTCTTTTGAGAAAACGACGACAGCAACATTCGATTCTTGGATTGCTTGCACAAGGGACGGAGCAATTTCTTCTCCTCTTTGGAGTTCATGATCGTCAATGAAGGTCAGGAGACCCTTTCGGCACAAAGCATCGTAAAGATGGCTGCTGAAACTGCGACGAGTGTCTTCACCCCTGAAGCTTAAGAAGACATCGTACCTCCATGGATGAGGAGACTGGGAGGCCAAAGAAGAAGTAGCAGAGTAAGAAGCCATTGCTGTTGAGATGAGTATCCCAACAGTCTGTGCATTATTTAAGCCGACAGAAATGCATTGACTTAAAGTCGTCTTAAGAAAAATGCATAGAAATTTCGCGATAGTCATTTTGTATTATTATTAGGCAGCGTCCATCTCCGTCATCTTCGCTTAAATTTGTAGTAAGCTTCTTAGTATTTGATATTAATATATTGGCAATCATGAAAGGTAAGATATTAAATTATTAGTACTTCTTCACGATTGTCGTCACAGATTCTTTCGTTATTAAACAAACTTTTATTATTTTATTTAAAATAATTTCACTCAATTAAAATTAAATCAGTAAATTTTAAATGAAATTTAAATCTGAAAGATTTACTTTAAATTTTATTTTTTATTCTCTTCTATTCTTTAATCTGATTATATACGTGCAAAATTAAAAATTTCTGATGCAAAATTTATTTAATTCTTTCTATTGTATTGCAGAAATACTACATGAGACTTCCTTTTGATCGGGCATCTAAACACTCAACCTAATTCAAAGCTCTCTTAGGCATTCTCCTTAGTCCTTGCTAAGTTACAACCTGGAGGAGGCAGGTAATGTGGGACAACTCTTTCTTTCTCATAATAGTACTTAAAAATTGAAAAATGAAAGCTAACAGAAGATTGGGAAGACGTGTTTAATACGATACGGACAAAGAAAGAAACGGAAAGACGCAAAGTGACAAATCGATTGGCTTTGGATACTAAAAAGTGAGTTCAATCAAAGTAAACTGGACTCGTTAATTCCGCGTATGTCCAAACTAATTCAAGGTGAAGTTCTAGTAAAATGTTATAGCAAATTGTTTTAAGGTTGATGTAATCTTTTTTTTATATATATAATCATAGATGCATAATTAAAAAGACAAAAGATTTGCATGTTCTGACCCTAACAGAACAATTAAATTGCAAACAGAAGAGATAAGATAAGACCCACCAAGACCGAGCACTTAACTTGAAACAGTGACCTTTTACATTGAGTCAATTTTTCTACCTTCACCGTGAACACTGAAGTATCCTTATTTCCATTTATAAAAGTTCCCTGCACTGTGTATAAATTTACAGTTCTGAAAGTAACATCACAATGAAAGTGAAGAATTGAACTTAAATCAGTGACCTTTAATTTGAGTCGGCTTCTACTATCTTCACCGCGGACACTGGAATAGGAAAATTAAATGTTTGACAGAGTTCATCCTAATCCTGGGAATACACTGGAGCGACCAAATGAAGGATCATACCAATTTTATCTTGCATAAGATAAGTAATCTGACTTCTTTCTGGAATTGTTTTATCTTGCTATTGGGTAATCCAAGCACAATCAGATGGTTTGGCCGAAAATTGCTTAGAAAAGATTCCAGCGGATTTAAAATATTAAAGACTAAAGCCAAGACAGGCCAATTGTTAAACTACAACAACCATCCAACTCAGGCCAATTGTCATGTCTAGTTGTACTAGGCCAATCTAGGGTTAAGTTCCTGCAATATCTCTCTTCTTTGTGATTAACAGCTCAAGTGTTCCTGCAAAACAATCTGCGTTCAGATCTCTCAGTGATATGCCTACAAATGGAGGCACTTTGTGATGAAAATGCAATAAGGTAGAACACGTATATGAAGAAATAGAATAAAGAAAGTTTCAAATAGATTCAGAGCTTGGGTTATAAAACAATTAGGAAGTGAGCCTTTCAATCAATTATCTATGAGAGGAGACCCGTTAGGAACCAAGATTAAGTGCATGTTATGTTTCCTTTTTTTTTTTCCCAGTTTTCTACTTTTGTATTTCAATTCAGAACAAAATATATTTGTTTGAGATTTTATTTTTTCTTGTTTTGGTCTTTTCAGTTTTTAAAAATTGTAAAAACTATAAAAATTGAATTTTGTTTTTGTTTTTGGATCTGATTTATTATTTACTAAATACATATTATTTAATATATTAATTATTAATAAGAATAATTAAGAGTAGCTTTCATGCATTCCTCATCCCACTAATTAGATGTTGCTAACTTGGTTTGATGTCAGTATATCAATATTTTATTTTTATATACATAAAAAATCCGCAAGATTCATGGTGGTCCTTGTCATCTTCTTTCCCTGAACCACTTTAATTAGTCCAACCTAACAATGCCTTTCAAGAACTTGTGGTTTACGATTCTCCAATTATATATACATATAAGAAAAAATCCATAGAATACATACGTTTGTATGCACTCATTCCTTCGGTGGCTTATGAATATGAAACAAACAAGGACCAAAAACACGCCACTTCGAGTTAGAATCATGACGTAGGTTTTTATAATTATATTGTAATTAAATCTCCCAATTATGCATGCAGCTTAACTTTGTTGGCTTAAGGCGTATTTGGATGAGTAGAATAACTATTTTATTGTTAATATATTTTTAATGAATAATTATTCATTTATTTGATTAGAAAATAAAATGCATAATAAATTAAAAATCAATAATGTTTTCATATGTATGTATAATTTAGTATTAAAGTTTAATTTACACATATTTTAAAATAATTATCCATTTTAAATATTTAAAATTGATGATTTGCTTATATTATAAATAAAGAAATAATTAGATATTCCATGAAAGTCTTGGAAGATTAGAGATAATTTTGACTTTGAAAATTTCTTCAAAATTATGGATAGAACCGAAATAATTAGATATTTCATATTTCATTCGTTTTTAATCTTTTTATAATATCCAACGTGTTATGCAAGCCTCATCAATTTTAGGCTATTTCTGAACTTGATGTCAAATTTTCAAACCCGAGTAAGCTTGAACTTAGCTCAGCTTCTCGTTAAACCTCCTAGACATTAGATCAACAAATTAATTTAATTGCAACTGAAATAAGTAACTAAAATGCGAAACCAAATCTTTCAAAAACTAAAACTAAAATGGATGTAGCAACTTATTTATAAATAAAACAAAAAATTAATTATTCAAAATACTTTAGACTGACATCCAATTTACAAAATCACAGTGTCAATGTATATGTTTATTTAATTTGACATAATTATATCACATTAGATGTATTAATAACTATAAGGTATAATTAAAATGCCAATACATATGTCTATGTGCGCGCAATTAACAAAGTGGCGCGTGCATGAATCTACTATTATAGTTAATGTACAAGTGACGTGGCGTTAAGTCGGTAGAGTCACTTTACACGTCAAATGCAAATCCACTTAGTATATGTTATGACGTGGATACTATTATATATTAGACTGTTTATGTTTTTTACGTAACTTTCTAATCTCGTTAACTTTCGGTTCGAAGGTCGTGGACAAAACATATTACACTTGTTTGGTTCTCACTTCTCAGGAAAGGACATTCTCTTGTGGTAACGAAATGGAAAGTATAGCGATTGCTTGCTGTAGCTTTTCAGTTGTCACCTTCAAAGACCCAATCTTCAGCTCAGGTACGTTCATGTGGTTACAGTATCGCCTACTTCATACACGTTTATATTAAATAATTTTAAAAATATTAGTACGTTAATTATATATTTTAAATAAATTATTTAGTTTAGCTTTTTTTTCAAGAAATGGTTATCATATTATACTGGTCGGTACTTTTCAATACGAATCGTATCAATTAAGAATTAAGAATTGGTATCGAATAAAATGGGACCATATCAAAGTTTGGTATCAATTTAATGAAATAAAGTAGAGATTAATTAACCAGAACAGAAAATCTGATCTGATAAAAGAAGCCATGATTTTGAGACGCAGGTATCCATATGAAGCATTGTTAGTGTCTTTAATTTCTATTTTTGTGTGTTATTTTTTTTTTTGAGGTTTGAAGTTATACTTAATGAAAATTGTTAAGATATTTATTATATATCTTATTATTTAATTTTGATATTTTTGATAATTAAATCTTTAAGATATTGCAAATCTTAAAATTCAAATTAAGATGAAGTGTAGCTATGTGATATTTTTTATTTGAATTGAATTTTTGGATAATAATTTATATGTGAAAAAAGTTTATCTTAAATAGAAGTATAAGTGCATCACGTTGTTGTAGGATAATGTGAAGAGTGGAAAATTTTAAGATACTCATCCCATGTCGGTGGGATGAAAAAGTAAGGGGAGGAGTTAAGCCTATAAAAGAAGGCTCACTCCTCCTCATTCAACACACAAAAAACAAATATTTCTCTTATAAACAAATTAGAGGATTAAGTTTGTAATCTTTTTTTTTGGTTATAGTGAAATTCTTCTCTTTTCGTGATTTTTACCCTATCACAAGTAACAATTAGGGTTATCTTCTTTACGTTAGAGTCAAAAATTCTAAGGATATATTTGCTTGATTAATTGTATGTTGTATATGTATTTCACTTACTCATTGGTTCTTGATTCGTAAAGCTATTATTCAATTAAATCTATGATCGTACTTAAGTTGTTATTTAATAAGAATGTTAGGATACATGTTTCTATTCATTACACTTAAAAGAAAACATCCCCAATGAATGTTTGTTAATGATTGAAATTTTATATTGAGAATCCATTTTAACGTGATAACATCAGTGACCCGAAAACTAAGGTATTTTCCATTAATTTTTCAGATCAAATTATTTCTGTTGATTTGCGATTTTTCTTAAATTTCGTGAATTGAAAACAACCCCCTCCCTTTTTGTTACTTTGTTTTAGTTTTAAACTCGCTAATTTTTACTGTTAAAAATTTCTCGTGCGAACAATATCTACTTACTATAACTATATTAATTTGTATTAACAGAAGTTATTTCTTTTAAATTTGGTTACAGGCGACAACAACAGTACTAAAGGTAGATCTCCATGTGAAGCATTTAATGTGTGAATAGTACAGGCTTCCAGTCTATAATCGAGGAAAGTACAACTAAAGTAAATCGCAATTAAGTCGAATGAGATTCTTTGTGCCAAATCCCCGGCCCAGTTAAGTAGTGATCATCGTCAAAAACTTTCTATCTAATCTAAGCCAACATTTACTTAACCAATTAATTATAACAAAAATTTGAAAATAAATAGAAAAGAAGAAGTTTTTTGAAATATAGGATTTAATTAGAACAATATAGGTGGAGCCCATTAAGGAGTTTAGCGCATCCGACGATCAAAACTTTCTGCCACGTGTCAACATGGCGATCATTTAGTCGATGCTTTTAGAAGCATCCATCGCGCACTCCGTTTAAAAGCA
Source organism: Erythroxylum orinocense (assembly GCA_025531955.1). Lineage (NCBI taxonomy): Eukaryota > Viridiplantae > Streptophyta > Magnoliopsida > Malpighiales > Erythroxylaceae > Erythroxylum > Erythroxylum orinocense. The sequence continues at coordinate 2,872,486 of JANZLX010000004.1, read as the reverse complement.
ACACATCGTCACTCCTCCGAATCACGAGGCTCAGACACCGAACCTCAGGCTTGGATTAGATCTGGCATAGAGTTAAAAGTGAATAATGGACACAACAGATTTCGTCCAATTACAAAGATTTGGAGATGTTAAGAATGATGCCCGAGTGTCGGCCCTTTTTTTTTCACTTTTGTTGTATCGACGCTTGGCTCAAGCTTAATGGGTCTTGTCCAGTTTGCCTGAACTTGTCGTGCCAACGACGTTGTCCGAGATGGTTCCTCTGTCGCGGCTGATCGAAGGAGGAGAGCGTGACAAAAGGTTTGAGACTTGATTTGCTTGTGGTGGGCTGTTTTTATTGTGATCGGAAATCGTAAATTTTGTGTTTATGGGGTGGTTTTGACTAGTTAGATAGAGGTTTGGGTTTTGACTTTTGATTTCAGACTGTAAACTAATTAAAGGAATGGTGAAAAGTAGTTCAAAACTTACACCCTGTTTGAAACTTGTAATTCAATTCACTTGTTTGGTTCCAAAAAGAATGGCATGAATTTAATACATGTATGGGTTTAAACCCTATTCTCTTTGTAAATTCAATTCACGCTAAAATCCGCGTGAATTGAACTCCAAAGGCGACGAGTTACTGAGAGGTGGTGGGGTGATGGCTGCAGCAGCTTGTGAAGCCCCTCTACCGATTCCAATAAAAGGTGGTGGTGGTTATACATACAAACAACTATTACACATTACACCACGAATTGATTTAACACAAATATTTCATCAAGTCAAGTGGTTTAATTTAATTTTAAATTACTAATTTTCAGTTTTATTGGATATTGATAACTATAAATAATTATAAAAATAAAAACATGTGATTAATAATTGTCCAACTTAATAGTTGTCCAACTTTATGAAAAATGACAAAATTATCCAAAAAATAATGTAAATTATAATATAAATAACAACAATGGTAACATTAAAAATTTCATTATCGTACAAAATTTGACAATTTTATTTTTTAAGTTAATGACAATTTTTATTTTTATGTAAGTGTGAATGTTTATTAGTTAATAACATTATTTTTTAGACAGGGGGTAAATATGTGTTATGAAATAATTGAATTCAATTCTAATATTATTTGATTTGTCTCAAGCAGTGGAATTGAATTCAATTCTGATATTACTGAATTTTTTTCAAACAGTGTAAATTGAATTCAATTCAATCTTATTAATATAATTGAATTCAATTCGAAAGTTTTTGGTTTGGGTGGGTTCCGAAGCCCACAAGGGAGTAGCCCCAGCATATGGATCTGTCCCGAGCCATGGCCCGTTAGGTATTGTCTGCTTTGGTCTGCCAGGATGGAGTTGCGACTCGAACCCCTGAAAAATACACTGGAAAGACCGACCCCCTGGACTACCTACAGCACTTCCAGTCTATGATTAATCTACATTGTGTTCCGGACGCCATCCAGTGTAAGGCTTTCTGCACGGCCTTCCAAGAGGGAGCTCGGCGATGGTT
>JANZLX010000004.1:2854451-2866506 GCA_025531955.1 Erythroxylum orinocense | reverse complement strand
TATTTTTATAATTACAAAATTAAAATTTTTATTAAATCTTTTTTATTACTCATTTCATACGGTTACAAAGAAATAATTTTATCGTGAGTTCCAATTTGTTTATGATTTTCATTTTATTTTCGAAACCAACAATCTTTCTTTAACGAGCATAATTATACTCGTAATATAAAGTATAATATTAATTATTATTTATTATTAGCAGCTAAAACAAATATAGTCTACATAACCTGGGGAGCTTCATGTAGTGAACTGAACTTGGTTTTCGCTGAATTAAGAAAGAAGGCGGCGCGTGATATATAATACGGAGAGTAGAAGTAGGAGTAGAAGCCAATTTGGGCCTTGGTACTTGGATTGGGATGGTGAGAGTGAGATAGAGACTGCTCGGTCAAACGGTCAGCATTACACCTACGATTATTCACAATTCCACGGCGGCTGCGATGCATACCCACCGTAAATTTAGAATGCCGCCATCTTGAGTCCGCACGGGTATCTCAGTTAGTCATTAGAAAGAAAGTTGAGATGAAGGTTTAGGTTCGAGTCTCGACAGTTATAATATAAGAGTTTATCTAATGTGATGATTTTTTGTGCACACTAAAGATTGAGCTACTTTTCTGAGAAGCTAACTGAGATCAGATTGTAATTTACCTCCTTATTATTTTATCGGGCTGAAGTGTGGGGGCGCTTGAGGTGGGCGATTCCACCTTTACAGATCAAAGAATGCCGCCATCTTGAGTGTAACTTCGAGAATGATAATAAAAATATAAATAAATATAACAAAAAAAGAAATAAATATTATTATAATAATTATAATGGTTAGTTAAGAGGAATGAATAATTTCGGTTTGTAAAAAATATTAAAAAATAAAATTGTATTATATTTTAATTAATTACAATATAGTATTATAAATAAAATTGTATTACTTTTAATTAATAATATTTTAATTAATTATAATATTTCAATTAATAAATAAATTATAATTTAATTAATTATATTGAAATCAATTATATTTTAATTAATTAGTTATATTTAATTAATATTAAAAATATTTTTAAAAAGGAATTATTATTAAAGAATAAGTTTTGTTCTTTTATTAAACAAAAGGTACGAAAAATTTCTCAAAAATAAAATATCAAACTGTTAACCCCATAATAATAATTAATAATCAACCACGCACCAATACCAATCACCTTTGTCGTTCAAAGTAATCACCCTTTGTCCTTCTCATTACTTACGTGGCTTAGAGATTTGTTTTGACTTTTTAAGCTCAATATAACGCTAAGACATGAGTGTGGGTCAAAGGCGATGACAGCTGCCTTCAGCCCATTTTTTTAGTCGTATTAGGAAATTAAATATATATACGTCAAAAAATAACTATATTTTTTAATTTTGATTTTTATTAAATAATTTTTAAATTTTATAAAAACACCTTTTAAGTCTAATTTGCTAGTAAATCTATATACACTTAAAAATAACTTAATTAGTAATAAAATGTTCTAGTTAGTCATTAAACTATTATTAATGATTCACATTATACTTTGAATTTTATTTTTATTAAATAAACTTTAAAATCTATATACACCTAAAATCAACCAATTTTGTACTAAAATGTTCAATTTAGTTCTTGAACTATTATAAAAAATTTACACAATGCTTCATAATTTAAGTTTTATTAAATAATTATAAAATTATATTTTGAGTCTAATTTGCTATTAAATCTATATACTCGAAAAAAATTAATTTTGTACTCAAATGTTCAATATTGTTAAGCATTCATATAATACTTAGAATTTTATCACCAATAGTCTCTCTATTAGGTAAAAATAAAGCTGCATATTATTGAACTTTTTTAAACCTTAGGCTTCAGCGAGACTTCAATTAGATGTTGATGATGATGACGGTAATATTTAGATTTTTAATTTTATGAAATAAACATTTAAAACTTATAAATTATATTTTGTAAAATCCTCTAATTATTTAATAATAACAATTATGTGTTGTATATTGCTGGATTAAACTGTAATCTTATCGAATGTTTTAAATGAAATATATATTTTAAATTTGTAAATTATATCAACTAATGAAATATACTTAGCGTCTGTTTGGAAGGGCTTATATCAGTTGAGCTTTTGTCCGTAGAGCTCTTTTAAAAGGAGTTTTTCTAAAAAATTAATTGACTGTTTAACTGTTATTTAAAAAAGAATTTTTTTAAAGAGCTTCAAACAATAGACTATTTGGCAACATAAAAATAAAAAGTACTTTTAATTTTAACTATATTTTATTTTGTAATAAAAATTATTTATGCATATAAATATTATTTAAATATATTAAACAATATGCAAAACACAATATATTAATTATTATATAACTTTAAACATATAAAACATAAATAAAAATATATTTAACTAAATTTTTTATATAGATTATATATAAGTAAAACTAATATAAAAATAGATATTAAAACATATAAAAAAGTCAAATAATATTATATAAATATCAAAATAAACGTGAAGATGTGTTTGTGGGTAATGTCAGAATTATGTGTAAAATATAAAGATAAAAATGACTAAAAATAAGCTCATTAATTAATATAAAAAATCTACCTGAAAAAGTGATTTTTTGAAAAGCTCCAAATTTAAGTTTCTCAAAAAGATATACTTAACTTTCAAAAAAGTCATTTCTAAGAAATAAGTAATTTTGGATTTGACAGCTAAATACTTAATTTTCTTAAAAATAGCTTTTGCGGTGAAAAAGTGCTTATTCACTTTCTAAAAATTGAATCAAACAGACACGTAATTAGGTTTAAGTTTAACTTAATTTTTTTAATTTAAAATTTAAAAAATAATGATATCGCATTTAAATTAACATTAATTTAATCAAATTAAATTAAAATTGTTGAATTTAAGTCAAATTCGGTCAAATCAAATCTAGACATTGCTAAGCTTAGCTCCAAGGATAGGCATTAGGCAGTTGTTGGAACTTTCGGTTTAGTACAAGATTGAGAAGAAAAGATTGCAGGCAACATGATTACTTGAGAATTTGTCTTGATCTTGTTTCAGCTGGGGGTCTAAGGAAGAGGATGTAAAGCGGTTTATTAGTGGGTGTGACGTCCACACCATATCGGTTGGCCTTGGCTACTGGCTAACCGTTGATCCTAAATTTCATACCCAATCCCATCCCATCCCATCAGTCATTCCCTCCCTCCAGCGTCCACTTGTAACCGCAGGGTTTTGCGATTCCATTATTTTCAACGTCCCTCATCATACAGCCTAATATTTCAGGCAACTGCTTCTTGTCTCAAGCTTTGAAGAAGATGAATGGTTGAAATGGAAATACATTATTAAAATTATAAATGTTAAATAAATATATAATTTACAAAATTTTAATATACATTTGTAAAATAATAACTATAAATTTTATAGTTATAAAAATATTCATTTTATGTATCCTTTAAAAAATAAATTACAAAATTTCAGACCTTTTTAATTTTTATTTGTAGGTTTAGGCGTTAAGCCCATTTGTTAGGACAAGGCATTGCATTATCTTGAGATTGGGTCTGTTAGGCCACTTCAAATAGCCCGTCATCGTCTTCCTTCTAAGAGTTGTAAGTGGTGTGTGAAGAAATGTTCGTGTTAGAAATAAGTTGTAAATCATAAGTACCAATGACAATTAAGACTTAGAAAAAAAAAAAACAGAGGAATCGTAGCTGATATTCTTTAGATACACACCGGGTAAATTTTTAAATTGACGTAATAGCTTACAAATTACACTTATCGGGTATTTCGCATTAAGCAAGCCTTGTACGTCAGGCTCGAACAAAAGAGCGTAGATAAATAGATTCGAATACATAACCTTTTGGTCCCATACTTTTCTCCCAATTTATCAACTCAACCACCTCCTATGGGGCTTTTCTGAACTCGGGTTACTGGATTTAGAATCCAATGTCTTGACCACTAGACAATGAGACCTGATTCGTCAAATCTATTAACTAAACTTAAACATAATACAAAAAGTTTAAGGTTCACTATAAAACTGTTAAAGATTGAATAAAATTAAAGAATTTGAGAGATAATTGAATAAAACTGTTAAAACTCGTCTAATAATTTAAATTTTAATTCAAAAGGTGATTGTTAAATGTAAATTAATTAATTAATTTTATTTTATAATAATTAATTAATTTTTAACTGCAAGAGTTATTAAAATAAATCAAATTAGATCAAAAAATAAAAATTAAGATTTTTAAGGTTTGATGGAATTTTTTAATTTTTTAATTTTTTAACTTGATCCATCAATTTTAATAATAAAAATTAGAATAAATTTATTATTTAATTTGTTTAATAATTCGTATAATCATATGCAATTATACAAATTAGATGTTTTTATCTTTAAAAAATACTTAAAAGTAATAGCGAGGATGCTTCTGCCATTACAAATCTAACGTCGCATCGTCAACGTTAAATGCCCCCAAAAAAGCCTCTAACGATGACACGTGTCTAACACACTCTATTTCTTCATTTTCATTTTGACCTTGTCTCTGCTTCCCATTTCTCTCCAAATTTGCGCCTCTCTAATTCTAATTCACGACCCAAACAACCCTAATCTGCGAACCAATGCCCAAAACCCAACGAAGTTCACCCATCGCTCCTCAATTTCGCAATAATTTGGAGAATTTAGAAGCTCGATCCTAAAAGCCCTTTCGGTGATCAATTTCGTATTTTCCTTTTTGTCTCTGATTCCAAAGAGGTACTGATTCAAATGAATCATCATCAAGACCATGAGTCCAATTCCTACAACATCATGACCACATCGTCGTGGCTCGACATTCGATTGTTCTACGTCCGGATCACGCCGTGCGTGATCGGAAGCGTGCCGGATCACCTCACGCTCCGCCACCTCCGTCGAGGGATCAACACTCCGCTGGAAATCAACGGCGCCACAATCCCCGCAGCCGATTCGCCGACCCTGATCCTGCGGCGAGACCGCGTCAACAAGGAGTCGTCGGAGGTGACGTACGTGAGCACCGATAGTGTCCGCGTCACCGGGGCGGTGGAATTCGAAGTGATGGAAAACAACAACGACCTGTTGCTTTGTGGGTCTTTGGAGAGAATTGAGTCTGCGTGGGGAAATGGGAGCTTGGGTCCCGAGAACGATTCGAAAACGGGTTGGTCCATCGAGTGTTATATGGCGGCGTGTGTTGGTGACGGCAAATCGGTGTTTTTCCAACCGAGAATGGGTGTGTCGGCTCCGGAGATTGAGGTTTATATTGCTGGTTGTTGTGGGGGTGTTCCTGTGATATTGACGAAGACCATTTTGGTTAGTCCGAGGAGGAAAGTTTCGAGACATGCGACCCTTGATGCGATTCCCGAGGATGATGAATTGGAGAAGGAGCAAAATAATGTAGGGAATAATGGGCTTGTTCGACATCGCAAAGTTCAGGTAAATGGTAATTGTTGTTTTATCTGTGTTCTTTATGCAGGAAAGAGGAATGCTTTGTATTAATCAATCGTTTAATGGAATGCCCATCAATTGTTTGAAACAATACCAATATAGGAGACGTCGACTTTATGATGTGGGTAAGAGACAAAATGAAGATAGATTAGCCTTCTTTTCTTCATTGAGGGCCTTTAATCTGTACTTTCCTCAGCGAGTTAAATATGATTTCACTTCTCGTTCAGCTACTTGGGAATCTCCGTGCTTGAAATGCTGTCACTCAGTTCCTTCTAGGTTCATCTAATCAATTATGCAAATGTGTTTTCTCCGATATAAAGCAATCATCGTTGTCATTTGTCTAATACATGCGATATGCAGTTTTGTCCATTTTGTTTCGCTTGTTTAGGAAGCTGTTAGTTCTCAATGCATTGATAAATGGTTTCTCCTTTGATCTTTTGCGGCTCTGGAATGTGTTATGAACTTCCTATATTTTTCTATGCTGTTACTTTGCACGCATTAGCAACTCCCACTTGGAAGTCACAGTTCCTGTTGTTCCAACTTGTTTATAACTATTTCAACATTTGTACAGAGTACAGACTCCGATAGTGAAGACTACAAGACAGATGGGAAGATTGAGGGCCGATACTACCCTGATGATTTGTATTATGGTGAAGATGGCCAACTCTCATGGTTTAATGCTGGTGTTAGAGTTGGTGTTGGCATCGGTCTTGGAATGTGCCTTGGGATTGGAATTGGCGTTGGACTGATGATGCGATCATATCAGGCTACCACTAGGAGTTTCAGGAGGAGGTTCTTGTGATATGGGTCTTCTCTGGTGAATAAACTGTGATTATGGATCCAGAATAAGATCGACTTTATAGCCAAGGAGTAATATCACATACAGTAATGTTATCTGTTGAGCATGAGTTTTAGTGGTCGGTTAGAAGTTGTACAGCGTCTGAGTTTGGTAGTCATAAGATATTTACGGGCAAGGAAGTTGGCCTCAAGCTTCCCATCTTATCCTTACTGGTGAAAGTGTTGGTTGGGATCAAAGTTGGATGTGTTTATCTTTGCTTCAAACATATGAGCCAATGGAGGTGCAGAGATTTAGAGAAGAACAGACTTTGATAATTTGTGTGTGAGCCTGCAGAAGTTAAAGTACCTGGCAATGGCATGAGCTTGTTCGAGGGCCAGGATGCTTATTGCATATATATATATATATACATTCTTGAGTCTTTTGGGAAGACCTTTTGTAACAGTTTTGCTTTCAAAGTACACCGTTACTTCTTTTTCTCTTTTTTCTTTGCATTTAATTAATTTTTTGCAGTTCTAAAATAAGTGAAAGATCTTTCGAAGTCGAAGAGGTAGTAAGAATTATTTTTTATTAATTTTTATGTACTTGAAATTTAAAATATATTTAAATTTATTAAAAATATTATTTGTAAATAAAATATTTTTAATTTTTATATAAAATTTAAAATAAGCTTTTATTTTTGAATTAAAAATAAAAAGATTAAAAGTGAGATCATCAAATGGTGCTCACTTAACCAAACGAAGCTAAGGTTTGAATTCCAACATTGAGATTTAGGCCCTTCAACTAACATGCTTAATTATTACAAAACATGTTTCTTGAAATGAAAATATCTTATGGGAGTAGATACTTTGTGCATGTTCGAACATTACAACAAAAGCAGGGACATATCTGGAACACGAAAGATGACATGAACAAGAAACATAGACAAGGTAAGAGAAGGGATCTGAGTCATCGGACTACTGATACAACGACAAAGTTGATATTTCAAGTTTGAACGTTCTCCTGAACCACGGGAGCAACCGAGCGGCCATAACTAAAACCCCTCGGAAAATGCCCGTGTTTACAACATTAAACCCTAACCACCACTACAACCAGACTACACGGTGATGACCGGCGTCAATGTTCGATCCTCCGCCACAATGTCACGCCGTGACACCAACTCTTCTTCTCTTCCGTTAGTCGTTGCTCTCAACTGCATCGAGGATTGCGCCATCGAGCAAGAGTCCCTCGCCGGAGTCGCCTCCGTAGATCATGTCCCCCTCAGCCGCCTCTCCGATGGGAAGATCGAATCAGCTGCTGCCGTCCTCCTCCACTCCCTCTCCTACCTCCCACGCGCCGCTCAACGCCGTCTCCGCCCTTACCAGCTCATACTTTGCCTCGGCTCCGCCGACCGCTTAGTCGACTCGGCTTTGGCGTCTGACTTAGGGCTCCGGCTGGTACACGTGGACGCTTCTAGGGCTGAGGAGATCGCTGACACAGTGATGGCCTTGTTTTTGGGATTGCTTCGTCGGACGCATCTGCTCTCGCGCCACGAGCTCTCTGCCTCGGGTTGGTTGGGATCGGTGCAGCCATTGTGTAGGGGCATGAGGAGGTGTAGAGGGCTTGTATTAGGAATCGTTGGTAGATCTGCTGCGGCTAAGTATTTGGCAATTAGGAGCTTGGCTTTTAAGATCAGTGTTCTCTACTTCGATGTAAGTTTTCTATTGTCACATTTCACCTCTTCAATGCCACATTGAACTGTCTGTTTGATTCTAAAGGACCAAGCTATTATCTGTAATTGTGTTCCGCATGATGTTCCTGACTTGAGACCTAAGCATATGAGTTTTACAAGTCCAGTGTCTTAAGGGATTGAACAGTTTCTGTTGGGAAATGGTGAGAGGTGGAAGATGTTCTGTGCTTTCTGGTTCTGTTTATCACTCAATTGCTGTTTGTGGATTTTGATTTTTGAATTTTGCTCTTTGCTCTTGTAATTTGTCTCGAGCGAGTTTTGTATGCATCTGGACTTGATTTTGATCATCTTCTTTCCCTGAACTATGCTGACGCAGGTTAAAAGTGAAATTAGCATGTCATCTATAAAATTTCCACCTGCTGCTCGGAGAATGGATACTCTGAATGATTTACTAGCTGCAAGTGATCTTATCTCACTCCACTGTGCTTTAACGAACGAGACATTTCAGATTATAAATGCAGAATGTTTGCAGCATGTAAAACCAGGTATTTTGGTATTATGCTGTCGAGATCACAAAGAATTGTTAACTTACATTGATTTAATGTTATACTGTCCCTCTTTCTTCCTTTAGGAGCATTTCTAGTGAATACAGGCAGCAGTCAGCTGCTTGATGATTGCGCTTTAAAGCATCTTCTCATTGATGGGACACTGGCTGGTTGTGCTTTGGATGGTGCTGAAGGGCCACAATGGATGGAAGCATGGGTAAGTTCAATAAGATGTTTTAATAATACTTCAAATGCTATGAGAATGGTTTCATTGGATGGTCTGAGGCCTGATAATGGAATATTTGATTCTCTATTTGTCAAATGTCATGTTTGCGCTTGGTACTATACACTGTATATCTGTTTGCATTATAATGCGTCATTTGCTTACTAATTTAGGATTATCATATTTGCTTTAGGTAAAAGAGATGCCCAATGTACTGATACTTCCACGCAGTGCAGATTATAGTGAAGAAGTATGGATGGAAATAAGGGATAAGGCCATCTCTGTGTTGCAATCATTTTTCCTTGACGGGGTTATTCCTAAGGATGTCATCTCTGATGTGGAAGAGGCAGAAAGTGAAATAGGTGACGAAGATGAACATTACCCTAGAGAAGCAAAAGAGAGTGATTTACGTGGTTCAGTTGGGGAGCGGTTAACAGATGATATTCAGGGAAGCCCAGAAAGTTCTCAGAAAAAGAGTATCAATCAATCAACGCAATCTCCAAACCAGGCTCAGGGTTCTGGGTTGTCTCAAAATACGACTGGCAATTCTGAAGGAAGACGCGGTAGATCAGGTAAGAAGGCGAAAAAGAGACATGGCCATCAAAAATCCCAGCATAAGTTAGATGTTCCTTCCCAAATAGGAAAAGAAAATGCCTCACATCGGGAAGATGACACTGGAATGAGTGGTACTGAACAAGTATTAAGTTCCAGCTCCCGGTTTGCTTCACCCGAAGATTCGAGAAGTAGGAAAACACCAATTGAGTCGATTCAAGAATCAACATCTGATCAGCTGTCAAGGTCAAGTAAGAAGCTTACAGAACGGTCTGGCGACATGCTGAAAGATGGGTGCGTTATAGCTTTATATGCAAGAGATCGCCCCGCATTTCATGTCGCCAGGCAAAGAGTTAAAGGTGGTGGCTGGTTCCTGGATCCCATGTCAAATGTGGCAAAAAGAGATCCTGCTGCCCAGTTCCTTCTTGTTTTTAGAAGCAAGGTTTGTCTTACAGAATTTGATTACTGTAAAGTGTTATTTTGATCTGTCGCCTTTCTGGCTTGATTATCTTTTCATGGGCAAATATTCTTCAGGACACAATAGGGTTGCGGTCTTTTGCTGCCGGTGGAAAGTTGTTGCAGGTACTTTATGTTAACAAAGATCGTCATACCATTCAACATACCCTGTGAAGTTTAAGAAATTAGTCACGCTAGAATGAATGTGAGACACATTTGTGTAAACTTATCATTTGCCATCTCTTTCCAAAGAAAGCACAGTGAATGGATGGATGTTCTGATTGGGAAATAATGACGAAATGCTATAGTATCATTTATAAGTTTTGTGGTTGCATATATGTTTCATGTGAGTAGTTTAATCTGTTAGCTTTTACCAATAGTGATGGAAAAGGATTTCATTAAACATTTTCTGTTCGTGCAAGCTAGTAAAGATCAATTGAATTTGATATCACTGCTTTATTACGAGGATCTAATTGCATATTATAATTGTCAAAGCAACAAAAATAAGTTTGGGTTTTGGGCATTTATCTATGCAACTGTACCATGTAACTTTCTACAACTTATTCTGTGCAAATTATGTCCTATGAATTCTGTGGTGTGGTTGATTATAAAGTCGTTGCATCATAGGGACTAAATGCAATACTTACAGCTGCTTAGCTTTGAGGTGACTTTTGTGTTGAAATTGCAGATTAATAGAAAAATGGAGTTTGTGTTTGCTAGTCACAGCTTTGATGTTTGGGAGAGTTGGATGTTTGAAGGCTCTTTAGAGGAGTGTAGGCTCGTTAATTGTAGAAATCCTTTGGTAAGTTTGTTTCTTCTTTTTGAGTCTGTGTTCAGCATTCACTACTATTTGACAGGCATAAGCATTCATCATCATATTGTCACTGCAGAAGTGACTATACTTCGTACTTAATACTGGGAATAAAGTCATTGTTTGGATTTAATTCTTGGACATGAACAGAAATATGATGTTCAAACAAATCCATCAATCATCATCTAAAATGTCCCTTTATGATCTTTCTTATCCCCAAACATAACGTTCTTAACTACAAACTGCAGGCTGTTTTGGATGTTCGTGTAGAGATTCTGGCAACTGTTGGAGAAGATGATGGGGTCACTCGATGGCTCGATTAGGTCCTGAGAGTTCAGGCTGCCGAGAACCTAACGATTTTCCTGTCTTTTCTTTTTCATTCCTTTGAGGTTGGTTTTTCATCAAAACAATTTGACCTCTCTTTAACTTCAGTCTTGTCTCTTTCCTTTTCCTTTTTATTCACTCCTTTTTCTTTGAAATGCTACCAGGATGTAACCATTCAATGGTTTGTGCCTTTGTTTGCCGCGTGATTGATGAAATGTTGGAGGTACTTTAACCTGTATGAGAAAAATCTGCGAGTTGTTTACTGAATGGAACGAATGATTCTTCTCTTAATCTCCACTTCAGTTTGTCATGTTCAAAGAAATACTGTTTTTTGTCCATGTTGATCATATCATGTTCATTCCTGTCCTTGTAATTTTGTCCTTCGATCTTAGCTGTTCCTGTTCGTAGGGTCGTCAAATTCATGTAAGAAGACTTCAAGCAGCACACAAGTCTGTCGGATCTTAACGGGGTTGCTTCGATGTAATCGATAAAATAAAGCTAAACAGGCTTCGTCTATGGTCTTAAAATATCAATACCTAACCAAAACAGAAGCTTCGGGTGTGCAACAACAGCTTTCACTCGCATTTCTCACTAGTCGCCTACTTTATTGCTTTTGTGCTTGGCTTGAAATTGAGGAACTTTCTCGCGCACTCAAGCTTTTTCGTTGCTTCCTAGGACGATTTCGGAAATAGTTTACGCTTTAAGTGTCTAAAGTAATTATTAGGATTACAGATTTAACATTTTTTAGAGTTAACTCTTAAAGTTTAAAATGTTATAGTTAACTATTTCGCAATCCTTGGTCCGGCCTAAATATATAAAATCAATTAAGTTAAGTTCACGCAACAATTTAAGTTGTGTTAAAACGGTTATTTAATATAATATTAGAGTCTTTGTGATGAGCCTGTGGTTAAAAGGGTTTTTAATTAAGGGGTGTCTTAGTAAATATATAAAATCAATTAAGTTGATCACTTGATCTCACATAACAATTTAAACTATTATGATGAAACAACCATTTAACATACAATAACTGAAATTTAAGATATAAGACGTTTACATAAATCGGGAAAGACTTCATGATATGTAGGGATGGAAATGGGGCGGGTATGCTATCCTCCGTACCCGCCCTATGAATCCGCTCCCACCCCCATTCCCGTCGGAAATTTTTTGGGAACCTCCATATCCGTATCCGTTGGGGGTTTGACCCCCATCGGGTACCCGTTTACCCGCCTCTATT
>JANZLX010000004.1:2833395-2854351 GCA_025531955.1 Erythroxylum orinocense | reverse complement strand
CCGTTCTGGTAATTTTATCGGGTACCCATCAGGTTCGGGTACAATTATCATCCCTAATGATATGATTCTTAAACTAGTGAAATATTTTACATTATGAATTTTTGGTTTATACATCGATCAATTGTTAAATATATTTAAAATAATTATATAATTGAATTACTTACTAAATTATATTAATTAATTTTTATTTGCATAAAATCTTTTATTAGACTAATCCAAATCTAGCATAAAACAAACCCGTTCTTATTGACTCACTCTCACCACTAGAAATTCTGCCTACTAGTAGGAAAATTAGACTTATACCGTACAAAAGTCAATCCAATTGATCACACCCTTGATTTTTGATCTGCCACGTGCCGGGTCACCGATGACCCGAGTCTAAATCAAGACGGTGCGATCTCGACACTTGTACGACGTCAAACCAAACAGGTAAGATTAGTTTCGTCCCGAATCCCACCTCCTCTTCCTCTCTCTTGTTCTCTCTATATATAGTCCTCTCTCGACCCTTCGTTCCTATTCCAACTCGCTTACTTCTCGCTGAACTCTTCAAGATATCTTTGAGTTATTGCCGAACCAAAGCTTAGAACTGAACAAGTTAGTAACTGAACCCGGTTCAGTGAAGGTGGTTTGATCCGATGTATATGGGGCTTTCGGGTTTGGATTCTCTGCAACCGGTAGCAACAGCCAGTTCTGATCCTGCTGCTGCGATAAACGGTGTTATGCTGACGAGTAGTTATAACGCGACGAGTACAGCTGAAGCTAATACGATGTCGTTCCTGGAGGATCCAAATAGTAAAAAGGCACGGAAACCGTATACTATTACCAAGTCTAGAGAGAGCTGGACAGAGCAGGAGCACGACAAGTTTCTAGAAGCTCTTCAACTGTGAGTTATTTTATTTTATTTTTGGATTTTCATTTCTGTTTTGGTTTGGTGTGTTGTGGTGCGTTTGTTTGTGGAGGAGATTGAATTTGAGAGATTTATGGAAATGGAATTTCGGAGTTCGAGTTTCTGTTTTTGATTTGGTGGTGAAATATGAGCTGAGGTTTGAATTATTGATTTGGATGCTTTTATTTTAAATTTTTATTCTTAGTTTGATTTTATGATTCATCCAACAATTGCCGATAAATGAGAAATGGAACAATTTCAAGGATTGTTAATTTTTTTATTTCTATTTAAATATTTGTTTTACTTGGCCAAAAGAGCAAGTTATAGGTGTTAGGTGGTTGTTTTTAGACTACCAAGTTCTAAAATGAATTTATGTGATTGCTGTTTATGGAAATTTAAATATACTTAAAAAGTATTATTTTGGATTGTAATTGAAATTTGAGTTGCTTCCCTGTAAGGGGGGGATTTCCAAGCACGGTTCATAGTAGCAAAGAAGCAATTAGGTATTAAATGCTGTATTCACAAATAATTTTTCTTGTTGCATGCATCAGCATTTTAATTTAACTTCTGTTGTTGTTTTGTTCCTGGTACAGGTTTGATCGTGATTGGAAGAAAATTGAAGCATTTGTTGGGACAAAGACAGTCATCCAGGTGCTTTTTAACTTTTAAATTTTCCAGCTTTTCAGATATAGGCATTGAATGGTGGCCAGTTTATTCGTTTGTAATTTCCAGCTCCTTTAAGTAAGAATTTGGGTTTAGCACTTAGCAGGTTTTTTTTGTTTGGTTGCTTGACGTTTATTATTTTATATCCGATGATTATGTGAGGCTCCATTTCAAATTAGGTTTATATTGTTTGATTAATAGATGGATGATCTGAAGAAATTTGCTGGTGAGAAACATAGGAGTCATCTTCTGTGGGTTTCATAATCGGCAAAAGCTTATAAAATGGTAAAGATGATTTTTGTTACATACTTAGAGAAGAATAATGAAATGATTGAATAGATATATTTGACCATGCTATGTATATTCCTGTTTATCACATTGCAAAAAGTTTGTAACAGATTTTTGCTTTCTCTGTTATTTTTCTTATTTTGGTTTATATTTAATCACCCATTATACAGCTATTAAATTAATACAGAACGCAGATCAATTCTGTTAAGAGTGTTATGCTAAGTGATGCTATTTGCAGATCCGTAGCCATGCGCAGAAGTACTTTCTGAAGGTTCAGAAGAATGGGACAAGTGAACATGTTCCTCCGCCTAGACCCAAAAGAAAAGCATCACATCCATATCCGCAGAAGGCTCCAAAAAGTGGTTAGTCTTGCCCACCTTACCTCCTTTTTGCATTTGGGGAATAGAGAAAAAAGGAAGAAGAGGGGGACTAACCAGGACTTATTTTCATTTCATATTAACACTTGCTTATTTGTGACTATTGCAGCTATAGTGGCATCCCCCGAATCTGGGCCGTTCCGAACTTCAACTGCTTCACTTGACCCATTATATATTTACGGAACAGATTCGTCGCCAGTGGTTGCGGATCCAATAACAAGAGGCGCTGTATCTTCTTGGGGTTTTGACTCAGCAATGTCTTTCACGATGTCACAAGTGACAAAATGTATTGCTAGTTCCTATATATCTCTAAATAATTTTTTTCGCAACTGGCTCCATTCTCTTGAGAGATGTTGACGATGTTTTATCTTTCCTTTTCTAGATGATGGCACATTGCTTGGACCAGTGGTTGCAGAGAATTGTTGCTATAGTAGTAGTAATGGAAGCACTCCAAAAACTTGGCAAACTTCTGATACAGTTGATAGGCAGGATCGAGGCCAAGTTACAAGAGGTTAGTATAGTAGCTTTAGATTCATAATAGTTGGAACATGCACGGCACGTTATAATGAAGCGTGAAAATTAGAATGTGTCCCTTGATCTAAGTCACTTTTTGCATTCAAGAACTAACTTTACACGTGCAAAAGATTTGGGATTATTAAGTGGGATTATCAACTTTACATGTGCAAAATTTTGGCAAACTTCTCATGTAGTGTGCTACTTATATGTTGTTGAGCATGCATGATTTATATCTTGTTCAAATAGACTATTTAAGTGTCGCCTTTCAGATAAAGGTGCATCTGGTCCATTGGGATCATGGAGTAAGTAATTCCCTTTTCTGATATTTTATGTATTCTTTATGGTCCATATTCAAATCTCTCTATACTTCTATGAATGATAAGATTGGGTTGGCCTTAATGCAGTGTTGCCAGATTTTGCCCAAGTGTATAGTTTCATTGGCAGTATCTTTGATCCTAAAGCCAGTGGTCACTTGAAGAAACTGAAACAGATGGACCCAATAAATTTGGAAACGGTATGTCATTTCATTCGATTTCATTTTACAATTTTTTTGGCACCTATAAGTTACATGGGCTTGAGATTTTTAGGGGGTTTGGAATGTGGAGAGACTGGAATTCTATATCTTATTGAAACAGTTGATGCACTTTGAATGTCTTTTGTTGATCGTAGAAATAAAATAGTGTCTGTTTTTGACACCAATTTGTCTCAATTACAGGTATTGTTGCTGATGAGGAACCTCTCTGTTAATTTGATGAGTCCTGAGTTTGAAGATCATGTAAGTTCCTTATTAAAATGACATCTGTACATTAACCTCTCTGTTAATGTGCTACTGGACGATTAGGTTCTAGCCATTTATGTTTGTCAGTGTTTACTCTGTGACTGTTTGTGAAAAGATTCTCTCATTTGTGGTCTGTAAGGTTATTTTGGTGCTCTAATTTGGGTCATGGAAACTCAATGGTCGAAACTCGAGCTAGAATGAAAATGATACTTTAGGAATTATGTAGACCGTTCGGTAGATGAGATCATTGCATTATAGGCAGTTTGTCTTTGGAGGACATGCTGTTAGTGCCTTGTGATAAACTTTCCATCTCTTGAACAGTCTCAGTTTCCATCTCTTGAACAGTCTCAGTCATGTGTCTCCTGTTTACAGATATGCCAAGAAAGAAGTACCTAAATATAGAAAACTGTGGACTTTTTTATTTGTTTAAGCATTTGAAGTAATACCCTGCTCAAAAATCAAAGAAGAGAAAAGCGTTTCCAAGTGCTTATGAGCTGCTCTCGTTTGCTTTTTTAGAGACTTCTGTACACAAACTTCTTCCCAACATGGACTATTGGTGTGACATTGGAGCTTGTGCTAAATCATCTCCTGTTCATGGCAAACTATTTTATTTCTACGATCAATGTCAATCTAAACTTCCTTGAGTTGTCATCAATATTAGAAGTGAGTTTTAGTGATCTGTATTACTCATTTTTTTCCCATTGCTTACAATTTTGACACAGAGAAGGATGCTTGCTTCATATAACGGCGCCATGGAGAAGGCAAAATCTGGGGATTCTTACAGTAATATCGTCACTGTTAACTCTGGTATGGCCATTCCAGCATCATAAGAATGGAAAATCTGAAGGGGTCTTTTGGTTCTCTGAGCAACGGTTCTAGGTTACCAAAGAGCAGTAGAGTCTAGGGTTGAGGAAAAAAAGATTCTTATTTGATTTACTTGACGAGTGTTGGTTTTGAGTAGTTGTGATATAAGGGCTCCTTTCTCATTATTTGCAAATTCTTTTTATGTAAATAACTCTTGTTCTGTAGATAAATGTAGTATTGGGGTTGAGTTCCATGTTGGGAGCAATCTCTGGTTAGCGGTTGATGTTTCCATCTTTTATAAGGGGGTTCCCTTTTGATGGTTGCAATTTGTATTGGTTTTCTTTTTGTAGTTTTGATGCATTCTCATCGGTTCCATGGGTTTTGCCAAAACTTCTGCTTTAGACAATGCTTTTATCCTCCTCTATCAGGACCATTATACCTCGATTCTGTATAATGGGTCTGGGAATAGGATATGGAACAAAAGGTCAGTCTCCTTTTCTCCTTTTCCCATGCCCTAGCATGCTGGCCGACCCTACTCTACTCAGAGCAAGACAGTAGACAAAGCCCCATTTAGGAACTCGGAATTGGGTGGGTGGGTATCTGATACGCGTAGAAGCTCCTGGTTGATTGTCTTAAATTAAAACTCTTTCTACAATTTGTCCTGTTTGTGGCTCAATGTCCTGTCGTGTTTTATTAGATAGCAATACTTTCTTTTAGGCCTACTCCAAGGCATTTGAAGCCTTGATTGAACCAAGGGTAGCTTGTAGGATGCCAAAGTGAAGAAAAGAGGCGTAGGCTTGAGCGTTTCTCCCTATTTCAAACTATACGTGAAATCCCCATAAATGGAATGAAAGTACACCATTCCAAAAGGGGCTTTGTTGTGTCCTAAATAGGTGGTATAAATAAAAGGATAGACTTTTAAGTTTAATTCAGTGTTTTAAAACCCGAATCGGCCATTGAACCAAAAGTCTTATTGGTCACTGGTTTGACTGATTCAACCGGTGTGACGTCATAATTATAATTATGCAATAATTATATTTAATTATATATAATATTAGTAATATTAAAAAATACAAAATAAAAAAAAATAAAAAATAAAAAATTTAGTGAACCAGTGGTCGGACTGGTCTGACCTGTCAATTGATCGGTTTTGATTAGTTCTTACTGGTTCAATTGAGAATCAGTTTTTAAGGGTGAATTAGATCGAATAGTTGACCAGTCACCGATCAAACCGGTTGGATCGGCTGGTTCAGTCCGGTTTTAAAAACAGAGGTTCCGATCAAACTTAGTTAGGCAAAATTCCATACTTTATGTATTCTATCAAACTAGAGTTTAGGCTCGGACTTGAAGATTGCTCGGGTTCGAGCAAGTTTGAAGATTTTTGCCTTTCCCAAGTTTTAAATTGGATTCAATTAAGATTTAATCGGTTTGAAGATTGAACCTCTCGAATGTTCAAACCTAAAGAGTTTTGTCTATTAGACCAAAATGTCTACATTTATCCCTTGAAATAATAGTATTAAACGGGCGATGTTTCTCTCCAGCGTTGATCTTAGCGCTGACTTCTGTTTGATATTTATGTTGTATCAACTTGATTGTTTCCTGAAGTCATAAAAAGAAAAACCAAATTGGATGTGCAAAAGGAATACAAACCACCTCATAACTGAAGACTAGCAATTTACTAACATGTTTGTTTTCCAGCCTTAAATCGGAAAGACAACGATTTTCGAGTATCATACTATAATTTAATTACCATATCTTAAATAACTAGATAGGAATAAGGATGAACACTGAACACTTTTTATAGTTAGTGAAAATTTTACGGGATTGTAATCCAAATAACTAAGAACTGCAATATTAATGTCAATTGCTGTATTGGACCTTAAGGCTAACATAACTAAATTTTGGAAGAAACATGGACGGATCCGGAAATTTTTTTGAGTGAGAGCAAAGTATTTAAATTACTCATATTACTGAATTTTTTCAGTAGGGGTAAAACATTTAAAGTGTTCTTGTATTACTGAATTAAATTAATAGAGGTAAATTTTTATTTTTTTATGAAATAAAATTTTAAATAATAATTTTTTATATAAAATATTTTGGAGGCAGTGAGTAATGTGCATCTGTCCCTGAGAAGAAGAGACTCAATTTTTAGCCTTTTTCTAATATATATATATATAAATATATTAGGTATTTCAGCTTCTGCCATGCTAATTTTAAGCTCCTAAGACCTCATCCCAAGAGCTTTACATGAGGTAAATTTGGAACCTCAAAATTTCTCGTGTTTCTACGTAGCTTGTACACTTTTATACACAAGGAATCGTTACATACTGATTGGTCAGCTGCTGATTGATCACTAACGCTGCTCAGCATCAAGTTTCCAGCAACCTTCAGATTTCTTAGTAGCTCCAATTCCCATACGGCCTCTGGAAGCGAAACATCCGTAATTGATCCGACCAAGGAGCATGCTCAAAGAGCTAGAGGATTATCAACAAAAAAAATTCCCTTCTCCCCTTCTTTTTGGTGACTCAAACTCAAGACCTCCTACAAAAGAGAACCTTAAGTTTAGAGTAGAAAGCAATCAAGCCACTCCTTTTTTAAGACCCAAGTGGGAATGATAATTTTGGTTTAACCCAGTTTAATTGTTCAAAGTGAATGGAACAAATTTAAATTAATTAGATTTTAAGTTAAATTGCAAAATTCCATCAATTCAAAATTCAAGAAGTGGTATCATTTTAAATTATTTAAATTTAAAAGATTTAAAATCAAAATAATATTATTTTGAATAACCTAAACAAAGCTGACTAAACTAAACCAAGTGGTTTCAATAATTTAGCAGCTTATTGTCCCCTGTATTTTGAATTTTAGGCTCTTTCTAAAAGGATAACAATAAACCGTGTCAATTTTTAAAATATTTTTTAAATTAAAGTATAAAACAGTGCTTTTTTTAAATTAAGCCAAGGTTGTGCTACTAGATCTAAATTAACCCAAGACTTAGTTCTTCTAAGTAAAACGATATTGTTTTATTTAAAAAAGTTAAACGTCAAACTAGTCTTACCCTGTACAACCCAAATCAAGACCCAATTAAAAACACGTGAGTTTAAGTCCATTCCTCATTATTCATTACGGAAAGCAACTGTAAATCCCACAGATATTCATAGTCCAAAAGTGAAATCCATTAATACACACCCCTCATGAGGATCCTCCTCAAAGAGCACTAGACCCACTTTCCAAGTAAACACGAGTTTGAGCATGGGATCACGAGTCCTCATCTGTATCCGGAACCCATGTCCAGCTCATGACCATATATTCCTGGGTTATGACCAGTTGAGCCGAACGGGTGGATCTGCTTTGACCTAAGTTCCATCTCAAGCAGCCTTTGAAGTGCTTCAGGATGATTGGCTCCACCACCTAGCCAGGAACAGAATAGACAAAGTTACTATAAGCTTGATTCAATGACCGGAATCCAAACGTTAATCCACATGAAGTAACAAATACATTAATGTAAGACTGCACGTTAACAATATAAAATTTGTGCATTTAGTAGAGGGATCTTCACAAGGAAGAAAATCAGAGAGTCCAAAGTCTTACATTACATACTGAGATGGAACTTAGGCCATCACAGTAAATGAAGATGCTTCTAGCATTTCATACTGAGAAATGCCAAAGTCATAAGATAAATCCAAAATTTCCCATTGTGCAAGTTCAAATTTATTCCAGCATGCTAATCATTCAACATATACTTGTTAAATGCAATGACAACGAGAAAGAAAGCAAGATCTTCATTAGCTGTAGAGATCTAAATGGCAAAGCATCCCAGGGTTCACCTTATGATTATGAAGCCTACTTCAATTGTGAACATATCGTCTATATTGGTAAGTCAACCAAATCAAAGTATCAACATAAGTACAAATCAACAACTAACTTTTACCTTGCGGTGGAATTCCAAAGCCTCCCCCCATGTTGGGTTGCCTTTGAGCAAAGGCCTGTATTTGACTGGGTCCTGGCATGAAACCAGTCACCTGATTCTCAGCAGGTGGAGGCAGTGGGGCACCCCTGGGAAACCCACGTAATATGTGGGGTGGGGGAAAACTGCCTGGCATACGAATTTGCTGTATCATGGGATTGTGGATTGCAGGATCTATTCCAGG
Organism: Erythroxylum orinocense; assembly: GCA_025531955.1. NCBI lineage: Eukaryota > Viridiplantae > Streptophyta > Magnoliopsida > Malpighiales > Erythroxylaceae > Erythroxylum > Erythroxylum orinocense. The sequence goes on along the minus strand of JANZLX010000004.1, from coordinate 2,845,891 downwards.
CATTCCACTGTCAGGGTGTGGAAAAGGAGGCTGAAGCATATTGGCTGGGAATTGTTTGCTAGAAGCATCATGATGGATGATATTCACCGGAGGCATAAACTTCATTTGATCATTGAAGTTGGTAGGATGAGAATCTAAAGCATGTAACATTGGTCCTGTATGGTTCAACTGGGAAGGATGACGCTGGGAAGATGATGCCTGAGCATGAAGATTAGGCAAATGAACATCCGTGTCCCTTGGGTCATAAGGAACTCGAAGAAAAGGCACCCCATCTTGACCTCTTGCAATGGGTCTTTCATTCCTGAATGCAGAATTTAAAGCTGCCAGCTTCTCAGCAATGTCAACTGTAGTTTCTGAGCCAGATAATAACTCACCTTTAGCTGAATTCTTGGCAGCCAAGAAGTTCTGAATGTTCATAGGACCGCTGATCATTTCTGAGCTGGATAATAACTCACCTTCAGCTGAATTCTTGGTAGGCATGAAGTTCTGAATGTTCATAGGACCGCTGATCATAACTAATCTATCTTCTTCAGGAAAACTGACTTCAATAGATTTATCAGAGCCATCATGCCTAGATCCCAAATCTTTGAGAAGCAAAGACAACTCCACTTGATCTCGAGGATCAAATCCTGAGGATTGCTTTTCAATAACATCAGTTTTTGTTTGTTGTCTCTGGTTTGAGGCAACAACACTGCTTCCATAACTTGCTTTGCTGGATCCAACTTCAACCACAGAAGCCATTTGATCATCACCTCCTCTGTGAAAAGATAAACCATGAGAGTTTGGAACATCAACCCTTCCGCATCCATTTGAATTCCTTTGACCAGAGGCTTCCGCTCCAAGTGGTTGCAGCTCCTTCATAAAAGCAGTCCCAAAAAGTGCTTCAAGGGTCAGAGGCTTATGTGGATGAGCTACACTTTCAGCATCTGTCACCATTGAATAGTTAGATCCATAACCATGATTTAGTGGCTTGTCTGAAGATCCGATCACTGGATTGTCAGAGTGTGTTGTGTCATTCGGGCATTTAGGCTTCTGTAACAAAGAAAGGAGATGCTGGGATGCATGGTCATCAACATCAACTTTCTGCTGCTCAGCTTTAGCATCAAGATGACTTGAGCCTTGGACAGGATGTCTGAAAGTGGATCCATTTTGAGTAATTTCTGACATAATTGACTGCTCAAGGTCTTCACATGTAAGTACAGCTTGAGTAATCTCTGCTTTATCAGTGTTGTAACTCTGCTCTACATCTTCCGCATTAATGGGAACTAGATTTGAAGACGTGTGTCCCCTTTTGCGTTCTGGGCTTTGGAAGGGATACCTCTGAGGAATTTGATTGGTAGTTTTAGCATCAATAACTTGTGATCCATACTTTTCACCACCAACAATTAATGAGAGCAGATCTGCTGGCCTAGTTGATGAATCACCATCAACTGGTTGCTTTTCTGAAATCAAAAAATTAAAATTGAGAGAAGAGGACTCGTGTGGCATTTATAGCAATTCTAGCTGATATCCCTAGACATGCAAGTATCGAATATCCATATTGCTCTACCTTCATCTAAAAACCACTGTGCAAACTTCGAAGATTGGGAATTGTGAGGGCTTAATGTATCTTCTGCTTTCACATCACCATGCTGCAGAAACAAAGAGAAGAAATTAATCAAATGCAACAGGTTTAACCATAACATTGAAAATTTTATCTAATCCTGATAACAGTTCACGATGGAGAAAATTTCATTAAGATGGTTAAGATTTTGTCCATTCAAGTTGGATCTGATCAAGTGAACTGTTGGACCAATTCGACATAATTCCATAGTGCAAGCTCATACAAGACATGTTAAGACAGTCTTTATTATAATATAATTTAGAGGAGATTCTCAACCATATTACTATAAACAACCAAAGCAGCCAAATTTCTTTAGGAGATTAGTAAACAAGAATCAGGGACTTGGGCAAGGTTAAGTGCCTATTACTATGTCAGTATAGAAGAGTTGATAAGAAACCATATCTCAGGTTATTGTCACACAGACAATGACTATTTTGAACTTCTATAAAAGTTATCTCCCTATGAATCCTAAATTTGAATGAAACCAAAATTATCCATAAAAGTTTTCTCCCTATGAATCCTAAATTTGAATGAAACCAAAATAATCCATTCTTCATAATAAGACTTTTTTACCAGGGAAGATTTAGGCAGATCAAAGAGACAGAGTGGGTTGCAACAGAGTCGCACCATAAAGATCATAAAGACAACAAGATTACCTCAACAATATTTGAAGAGCCACTACCATTTAACATCACAGCACTACCAAATAGCTTTTCAAGGATTGAGTTTGAATGGCCAGAACTTGATTCACCCACCAGATTATTCCCCACTACACTGTTGTTTGGCCCTAATAGTTCACTGTCCTCGGGAGAATCAAAGGCTTCTAAAAGTTTGGATGTACTATAAAATTGACCATCAACACCAGTTTCACCGGAAACCTCCAAATCTGATGATAGATTAAGAATCTTTTCAGTCTTGTCATTTAGTGAAACATGACCACTTGGACTTCCAAGCTGCAGCTTACTCAAATCCACTTCTCCTATATTACTCTTTTCCTCTTGATTAGATGAAATTCTATTTACCATCAGAATGTCTTTGGACTTTGAGACGTTATCCCCAAATTCTTTTCCAAGCTGAAGACGAAAAAACAAATATCAGTGATGATCACATAATGAAATAATAAAATACTCATGTTTTCTATGAAAGCCCAACTCAATTCTTGAACAGTGAGTAAAGTCAACTCCAAGAAGATATGATAAAGCCCTACAACTATATTTCAACTATCGGGAGCATTTCTAGTAAGTGCAGATCATGCAACCTTATATCACAAGCATACTGAATGATAGAAAAAATATTACCTCCGATGCAAGATGTTGGCCAAGAGATTTTGTGCTATTAATCTTTGCAGGTGTAGCGCCTGAAAACCCTGGGGGAACAAGGGGTCTAGACACTGGAGCTGGTGACGGGAAGGAGGATTTATCAGACTCATCATTTGAGTTAGCCTGTCCAATTGGCCCATTAAATTCATTGTTTTTGTTGAGATTTGCCTTATTATCTTTTGGATCCTCCAGCAACAAACTAATGTCAAAGCCAGTTTTTGACTTCTCTGGATTTGACTTCTGATTTTCTTGAAAAGCCTTCTGTTGTTCCTTTCTCATCAACTCAAAGGCAGCTGTGTAGAAATGAAAAACGTTTAAAATTGCAACCAATTAAAAGTAATATAGTCACTGTTAGGAAACTAGAGCCATTTTATTCTCCCTGAAACTTGCAATAAGATACGGTACCTCTTCTCTTTCTTTCTTCTTCTGCTTGGTCCTCACTCGTGCAATCAGAAGAACCAAATGTTTCGTCATTGTACGAGTCATTAGTGTCCCTACGTGAGTGTGGCACTGCCTGCACAAGTGAAGGGGAGGGATTCAGTGCATGCCCGGGAAGATTTAGAGGAAATAAGTTCTGACAAAACTTTAGGTTCATCGTCAAGTTGTTGGTTCAACAATGAGAATAGACATGGTTCATCAAAGAACCAACACATACTACTAAAACCCAGAAAACATTCAGTATTATGCTTGTACTTTCATATGCAAATTACTGTTACAAAGAGACAGGTACAGTATTCACCTTATAAGGTCGAGGTGGTTGATATGGCTCAGTACTCCTACTGAGTTGGTAATGATCACCAGCTCGAAACTTTGTACCTGATGACCCACCTGCAAATCCAGGTGGTCTTGGAAAAGAACCACTCCCGAGAAGTCCATCATGCTCAGGAACTTGCCGAGAACGCCGAGATTGGTTTCCATAACGTCTTCCAGAATCTTAAATTAATAGTTATTAATAATGGCGGTGCAAGAAGCATTTTTCAATAAAATAAAAAAGAATGTTGGATTAATGAACCATCATTTACTAGAATTTAACCAGCCTTACATTTCAAATTATTCTGCAGGACTGGAAATGTCAAGTAGTAATAAAACCTCATCAAACTTGAAATATCAAAAAGACAACAAACTCATTTAAAGCCTTACCAGAATCCCAGTCAGACTGCGAATCACTGTCCCGATCACCCCTTCCAGAAGATCGATTATCCCATCTTCCATGAGTAACTCGAGAATAGTTACTTAATTCCCCTCTAGTGGGTGGAGAAGAACTATACTCATTACGTCTATAAGTTTGAGATGATAAAGTTCCAGAAATTCTAAATCGATCCACTGAAGAATCTTCAAATTCACTGGTATAAAAGGAAAAACAAGGGAGAAAAGGATTCAGGAAAACAATAAAGAAGATATTAGCACTGCTAATGCAAAGAATTAACATTATGAGGAATGCATAGATAGGACTAATAGCTTAATGTCAAAATAAGCAACCCACCTTAGAAGCGACTGGTCAAATCCACTTGGTAACTTTTTGCAAATATCCCAGTCGCTCAATGATAAAAGAAAATCTCTTGTGTAGATAATCTTTAACTTCCTAAATCATCAAAAAAATTATATTTGTAAACTTCAAAACCCAGAAAGGGAAAAGCAAAGAAAGGAAACACATCAAATGAATATAGTTACTTTTCCAATTCGTGGTTCCTGTCTGATTGCTGGTTTGATCCATGTCGGTCTTCACTTTCTAAACTCATTCTGCTAAAACTTGGTTACAACTGACAAAAGGCACCTGGAAATCACTGTAATAACTCGGGTTGTTTAATAAAACCCACTGCCCACAACATATGAACTCAAATATTCAATCCAGAATGCGCTAAAAATTGCCCATATTACACGTCCAAAACCAATTTTAGACCAAGTATACACGTCGAAATTATAATCCTTTACGATTACCACTGGCAATGAACCGGTAGATGAGATTGATTAATTTGGCATAAAAAGAGGTACGCAATCCGTCAGTTACAAGCTCATCGAAAACCCATTAGCACACGCCTGATCAAACCCAAACCCAACCAGAACTGCGAATCAATATAAGGTCAAATACTTGCTCATATCAAGCTAAATCCATCCTTCTGATCATATCAAGCTAAATCCATCCTTCTGATCCAGCTAATAGAAACAACAAAAGGTTCCCGTAATATCCTTACAAAAGCGGTAGAATCGCAATAGCGAAACCGCAGTTTCCTCGCCAAATTCGAGTTAAAAATGCTAAGATATATGTACAAAAGTTACTGATTCTTTAATCTCTGACCCTACGCCATCAAAATCGCTTGGTAACCACAACAGATGAGCCAAACATCATCGAATGAGACAAGTTGTATGGTTTTGAGCTGAGAAGAAAAACTCCAAAAACTAGGGTTTTGTCACGTTACAAAAAGAAGCGAACTACCTGGATCGAAGAGGCAGAGAGAGCAATTAGACACAGAGAGAAAGGGGGGGAAAAAACAAAAGAGCAGTGAAAAATTAGGGAATCAATCCTCAATCCCTAAAATCTCATTTCCAAATCGAAAGGAGCTCGCGCAAGAAGAGGGAAAACTTATATACAGAGAGAGAGAGAGAGGTAAAACAATAAAATGAAAAAATGAAAATGTGCAATCAAATAAAGGAAGTTTTCAGCGTGACTACACGCGCCCCAATGAACCGTACGTCACAGTCTTTGTGGGGGCCACTCACGCTCTACTGAGCTTTTCTTTATTAAATGATATAAAGCGCGTCTTTTTCTAACCTTATCTTAATCTTACTCATTTGTCTTTTTCAAATTAATTATTCTCACACTTTTTTTTAATTAATAAAACAATACTGTCTTTAAAAAATATTTTATAACTAAATATTAAGATTAAATATCAATTTATTTAGATTATATATTTTATTTTTAATTTTAGTATTTTCAATATAAAAAAGAGTATTGTATAATTTAATTATTTTAGTTGTAACAAACATGATATAGAATTTTTCAAATATGCCAATAATAATTTTGTATATTACTTTGTTGTGAAAGGAAATAACAATAACAAAAATATAGTAACAGTTAATTAGAAGAGGTTACGCAACTTTATTTTTAATTAGTAAAGATATTGTTTTCAATTAAAATTTTTATGAAAATATAAATATAAATAATAGGATGGATTAACTAATATTTATATTCAATATTGTTGCACATTTTAATTGATAATAATTAATAATTCACTTTTTAAATAATTCTTTAAATTATGATATAAAACTTTTAAATAATTATAAACTGTAATTTTGTAATTTTTAAATTTTTTTACTTATATCTATAAATACCATTTACATATCTACAACTAAAGATACTATAACGTAAAAGTATTTTTTTAATTACCTGTGTGGCATGGACCAAGGTTTCTAGCAGTAATCTACTTGGCCCAAATATTATTACTGGAATGGATGTCTATTGTCACGCATCTCCACTACATATTTTACCTACACGAATCAGATGTCGTGTCAACTTCAGTTCTTACACTGATATCAAGAATGTATTTGAGCTTACTTAAGTACCACCATCGTATGAAGCCTTGAAAGATCGATTTTTGGCCTATTGTCCTGACTTTTATGCACAGTACTCCCATTCCAATCCTCTGTGCAAGAATATATTGGGTTTTGATCTTGCATCACGTGCATCAAGAATAGAAAACAACATCGAAAATATAAAACAAAACCCAAACAACCAAGAACTTTTAAGTGCCATTAGATGTAACTTTAACAAAACATGAACTTAAGATGTGTACCTTACAATCTCCTTCATTCTTTGTTGTCTTCACCTCTTCGGTTTGTCGTAAACCACAACGACCAAAGGAAGACGTCTCTAGTGATATCCACGTGAAAAGCAAAGCCTGAAATCTCTCAAGAGGAATGGATAGAACACACAAAAAGTTTTAGCTTTGTGATGTATTCTTTGAGAGAGTGCTTGTAGAGAGTGAGGGAAGATGATGAACACTTCACACAAAAAAAACTATAGTTTTACCACAACATTTGCACGAACATTGATGTTTCTTACACCCTTTGAACTTCCTCTAACCCCTAACATCAATGGGGAATTGGTGGGAATTGAGTAGTTTTTAATCCCACTTAATTTAGCATGAAACTTGTACCCCTTCTTTAAAGGGTAATTTTTTCATCTTGCTTATTAAGGGGTAATTTTGCCATCTTAATAAGCAAGATTCAAATCTGTCATATGATTCACAATCAAATGACCATAAACTACCACACTTGTGTAGCTTAGTTATGCATCTCTCATATCTTGGATCCCATCCAAAACCATTTTACTCATTCTTCGCATCTTCAATGCATGTATTTTACTCATTCTTCGCATCTTCAATGCATGTGACCATTAGGTTCCCTGTTATGTTGTTTACTTGAATTAATACTTAATTCAAGCAAGTCATAAGCGGTATCTAGCAACACATCATGAACCTCAATTGAGCAAAAAGTCAGTGATTTGACTACAAACCTTTCCATAGACAATGTTCCCGTGCAATTCATCATTTCACCAACCATATCCACTTGGTTCAGAGTATGGTTAAAGTGTCAACTCTCACTAAACTAACTACGTCACATCTAGCCCAAGTGATCTTGGTTCTTGTCCCAGAGGCTCGTTACTCAATCGGAGATGCCATTGAAGACTATCTTCGTGACATTTCCACTCTAGCCGGAGATTCCTGAATAATGACCCCGACAAAAGGCTGTGGGTATCATCTCTTTCTAAGGGGCAATGAGAAATTGAGTCAAAGTACAGGATTAGTATCCAAAATATCCTCGAGCACCTCAAGTCTAAGGATATTTGTACTATTGCTATGTTGAGACTATCATTGACACTATAATATATTATCCATATGATTGTCTCATGGTAGGTCATCCAATGCACTTACTATTCTTACCAAACATCAACATGTTAACTTTAAACAACTCATGTTTACAGCTTATGAGATCCACTGTTTGATCTAATCAAGGAGTATAACATGTGCTTGTCTGTTTGGATTAATAATGACCCCCCTCATTAATCCTATGACTAGGGATAATTTAGATATTAACATAATTACACATAATAAGAATCTTATTATCATGATCTCATAATGATTTCCTTCATACTATGTAATGTATCAAGGACTTCATTAATTTGATATAAGATTACTATCAATTTATAAAGAACATGAACATCAAATTAACAAAAAAGTTTTTTATTAATTAAAAAGATCTGTATAATAAGTGCTAAAGGTGATTGTCTTTAGAGTACTTCTTTAACAGCCTCCCACTTGCACTAAAGTCAATCGCCTTTATATTTAATAACATAAGCGAGTATATGAGATTCATATCTCATTTGAGGAATCGACTTAGTTAAATGATCAGCAATATTATAATAAGTAGGCACTCTCTCCATCTTGACATCATTTCTACCAATGATTTTTTTAATTAAATGATATCGCCTAAGTACGTGTTTGGATTTCTGATGAGACCTTGATTCCTTTGCTTGTGCCATGACACCATTCTTGTCACAATATAATTGTACTGAGTCAACAATGTTAGGAGCCACTCCAGGTTTCCTTTGCTGCTTTTGAAGCAGCAATATATTCTTCTTCAGTTGTTGAATCTGCAGTTGTTTCTTGTTTGGAACTCTGTTAACTGACTACTCCACCATTCAGTGCGAAAATATATCCTGACTGGGATCTAGAGTTATCCTTGTAGGATTGGAAAATGACATTTGTATAGCCGCTGATGACAAGATCTCCTTCTCCACATACTAAGAATAAATCCTTAGTTCTTCTCAAGTACTTAATGATATTGTTGACAGCCAGCAAATGACCCTCTCCAGGATCTGACTGGTATTTGCTCGTAACATTTAGAGCATATGATACATCGGGTGTAACCAAACAACATTAATGGGGGTTTATAAAGAAGACAAGTGGCAAGTGACACATGTCACTTGCTACTTAGTCTTATTTTACTTGGTTAGTATTTAGTCTAAAGCTTGGAGAGTCTTTTACGACACTCCTCCTTGGAAGTCTTGAAAGAAGAAAATAAATCACTTAGAAAGCCAATTTCTTCTCTCATTCGTAGGCTCCTTCTTTTCTTCTTTTTCGTTGGCTTTCTTCTCCTTGCTACTTGCCACTCATCTCCATCTACACAAAAGCTCTCATATCCCATGTATTTTCTCTTCTTTTGTTTACAAAAAAAAAAACACAAACCTAAGCCATGAAGTGATGATGTCGTGTATGTGAATTTTTCTGGAATATTTCGGGGACAATTTTCAGACCGAGAAAATCGTCAAGCTACGAACTGATTTGGTTTTCGGTACTGGAAATGACTGTCTAATGGCATTGGTAAATTAGATACATGATTTTAGGGTTTATTGCTTTGAGCCATTGGAAATTAGAGAGAAATTGAAATTGTTGTTTCACCCCTAAGGATGTCAAAACTGCAAGCAACCTTGAAGCAACATATGGCCACCTATGCTATGCATCCTGGTACTACCAAGATGTATAACACATTGAAGCAACATTTTTGGTGGCCTGGAATGAAAAAGAAGGTGGCAGAGTATGTGTCTAAGTGTATGACTTTCCAGCAAGTTAAGGCTGAGCATCAGGCTCCAGTAGGGAAGCTGCATTCGTTGCCCATTCTGGAGTGGAAGTGGGAACGGATTACTATGGATTTCATTATGGGTTTGCCAAAGACCCTGAGGCAACATGATGCTATATGGGTCATAGTGGATCGGTTGACTAAGTCAGCCCATTTTCTACCTGTGAGAGAGAATAACTCATTGGATCAGTTGGCTTAGAAGTATGTGAATGAGGTGGTAAGACTTCATGGGGTTCCAGTGTCTATAGTATCAGACAGGGATCCCAGATTTACTTCGAGGTTTTGGAAGAGTTTGCAGTCCGCTATGGGTACTAAGTTAAACTTCAGTATAGCATTTCATCCTCAGACAGATGGACAAAGTGAGAGAACAATCAAGACTGTTGAGGATATGCTCAGAGCTTGTGTATTGGAGTTTAGAGGAGCTTGGGATTAGTATATGGCATTAATAGAATTTGCCTATAACAACCACTACCACAGTAGTATCGGAATGGCATCGTATGAGGCACTGTATGGTAGAAAATGTCAGTCGCGATTATATTGGGATGAAGAAGGCTTGAGAATGGTGGAAGGCCCAGAGTTAATACAGGACATAGTAGATAAGGTAAAGTTGATCCGAAGCTGAATTAAAGCGGCTCAGGATAGGCAAAAGAGTTATGTCGACCAAAACCGACGTGACATGGAGTACAGTGTGGGAGATAGAGTATTTTTGAGAGTGTCACCCTGGAGAGGAGTTTTGAGATTTGGTAAAAAGGGCAAGTTGAGCCCTAGGTACATTGGTCCTTATGAATTATTGAGAGGATCAGACCTTTGGCCTATAAGTTGGCTTTACCGAATGAGATGTCTCAATTGCATAATGTGTTTCATGTGAGTATGCTCCGAAGGTACCGATCAGATCCAACACATGTGATACCGGTTCAGGAGATTGAGGTTGCCAGTAACTTAAGCTTTGTTGAGGAGCCGATTAAGATAGTGGGCTCGCGGATCAAGCAGTTGAGGAACAGGGTCATTCCGTTGGTAAAAGTCCTTTGGAGGAACCACTCAACTGAAGAAGCCACATGGGAGACAAAGGAGCATATGAGGAGTCAGTATCCCCACCTATTCGAGCAAAAAGGTAAGAATTTCGAGGACGAAATTTCTTTAAGGAAGGGAGAGTTGTAACATCTCATTAATTGTTGGAGGGTTAGATTGGTAATTGTGAGTGATTAATGAGAGTTAGAGATGCATTTCCATGTTCAGGCATGAATGCCATACATATATATATGAAAAGTGAATGTATTTGCACATGAAAATAATTGTACATACATTCATGAATAATTCCGGGTATAATTGGATTGATTTGTGAATTTTTTTTTTGAATTATGAACGTTTCTATATTGGAAATTTTATGGGTGAGTGAAATTGTGATATTTTGAATTTTGGTGAATTTAGGAAATAAATGCTGAAAATTTTAGTATATATATATATAAGAGAAATCAAAAGAAGCTTTGGAGATAATTGGTTTGTAAGGATGGGAGTTAATGAGTTTAGTTCAAAAGAAACTAAGTTAGAGTTTAGTCATTAAGAAAGTGACAAGTGTCACTTTGGCTTTTGTGCTAGAAGTAGGTTGCTATTTCTTGAGAGTTGACAGATTAAGTCTTGTCTAAGTCCTTTCTTCATTATCATTTTCTTCAAACTTTCTTTCGAAACACAGAGTTTTCCATCAAATACCTTCTAAGAGACTTCTATGTTTTCCCTTTCTTCACCAAACCCACTTTGCCATTTGGTTCCTCTACTCTAAGAAAAATCAGAAGCTGGTCTTTGTACTCGATAAAGTGCGTAAACTGTGTGGAGTATAGGGCTTGAGGAGTTTGGAGTTTTTAGCAGGTAATTTACTGTCTTCTGCATGAGTAATGACATTTATATGTTTGTTCTTAAATACTGTGTTGTTGGGGAAGAGAAAAAATCTGGTTATGTGAAAATTTAGTGTTTGAAAGATTATGAATATTTGGGGTGTCGTTTATTATTGAGAAGGTTGAAAATCTGGAAAATATTTACTGAGTATGTTTCAGTCTGTTAGCCATAACTTTTTATCTAGTGATCCAAACGAGATGATTCTTGATTTGCATTAAAATAGAGATACATGGCTACATTCCGTATGAAGACATCGAATTCCAGTTCAGTCTTTAAGAATCTCAAAAGTTGGCATGAAGTTAAGAAATTGGTGTAGTATGTTGAATGGAATATTCGTCTTCAGACTTTAGGGGAAAATTTGGGATTGATATAAATAGATTTTAGCAAAGTTGCCTTCTAGAAAGTTGTAGAGCTTTCTTTTATCTTTCCAACGGTCCAAGAATGACCTCAATCCGATATATGTAGTGAAAGTTATGCTATTTTGATTGTTTTAGCCTTAGCTATCGTCTCAGTTACTGTTCATCAGTTACTGTTCATTGCTATCGTCTCAGTTACTGTTCATCAGTTACTGTTCATTGCTATCGTCTCATTTTTAGGCTATCTTCTTCTGTTCAATTTTTGACCCTTTTAGAGGCCGAATCTCACTCTGAGTTCTTCATAAAAGTTTTAGATCTTGAAAATCTCTTTCAAAAAAAGTTAAAGAACATCTCAATCCGAAATTTTTACAGAATGTTATGGCTGTTTTCCCGAACCAGGTCCAGTATGATTGAGATCATACACATGGTTATTTCTTTTGACCATAACTTCTTCTCTAGATCTCCAAATTACATGATTCTTGAACCATTGGTTTCGTAAGAAATTGATCTACATATCAACAAGAATCATAGCTGTTTGCAATGAATGGAGAAATATTTAGTGAAAAGAGTGGGACGAGTACTCCGATATTTTGATGATTTCTAGAGTTCTATTGCTCCAAATGAGATTAGAATTGTGTCGGATAATACCCGGTGTTAACATGAACATGCATTGTACATACTTTATTGCATAC
>JANZLX010000004.1:2794845-2805903 GCA_025531955.1 Erythroxylum orinocense | reverse complement strand
ACTCATACTCACTCATTCATCTATTTTCTACACCATTAACATCATTTAATGCAATCCAAACCCTCTCAAATGACATAAATCACATATTATCCTTACATGCCTCATCCTACTTCATCAACCATCAATTAATCATTCAAATTTCTTACCCAACTATACCAACATAATTCTCATACACTTAGGTGCACAACCATCACAAAGAATGCATTTACTTACCAATTTAAGAACATAAAACATACTTCTTACCTATAAACTTGAAATCTTCTCAGTCTTCTAACTACTCCAATTTCTCTATCTCTCTTCACATACACGACATCATCACTTCATGGCTTAGGTTTATGTTTTTTTTTGTAAACAAAAGAAGAGAAAATACATGGGATATGAGAGCTTTTGTGTAGGTGGAGATGAGTGGCAAGTAGCAAGGAGAAGAAAGCCAACGAAAAAGAAGAAAAGAGGGAGGCTACGAATGAGAGAAGAAGTTGGCTTTCCAAGTGATTTATTTTCTTCTTTCAAGACTTCCAAGGAGGGGTGTCGTAAAAGACTCTCCAAGCTTTAGACTAAATACTAACCAAGTAAAATAAGACTAATGTCACTTGCCACTTGTCTTCTTTATAAACCCCCGTTAATTTTCCAAACAACAATTTCAATTTCTCTCCAATTTCCAATGGCTCAAAGCAATAAACCCTAAAATCATGTATCTAATTGACCAATGCCGTTAGACAGTCATTTCTAGTACCGGAAACCAAATCAGTTCTCCGCTTGACGATTTTTTTGGTCCGAAAATTGTCCTCGAAATATTCCAGAAAAATTCCTAAATTTTTCCAAAAATATAAAACACATAACAATAAACTCCAATTAAATTTTCAAGCCCATAAACCACATTTTTCAAAATAAAATCACGTTTAGGCACATATACCGGGAAATGTCAGGAATGCATGTACAGTCATTTTCATGTGCAAATTTCACTATTCACTTGGAAGAATATGCATGTATATTGTACAACAATCTAAACACTCTTATCCCTTTCTAAATTCTTATTCTACCCTTCCCATCGGGAGTGGGATGTTACATCGGGTCTCGTACATAACATAACATATATGATTAATCCTATAGGCGAAGCTTAAGGGATCAAATTAATGTGAGTCCTCTCCAATATCCAATCCAAAAATCAACCAAACATTCATTCAACTCCAATATGTAATCCAATTCAACCCATACACATCACAAAACCAAAACAACACCCTGACTCATTCAACTCTAATATTCAAATCACAAAACGTGAATCATTCATCTCCAATATCAAAGCCAGATACACGCAATTCACAAATCACAAACCAAGTTCCAACCGATCACAAATCCAAGATCCAATTGAATCACAAAACTAAATTCCAACTTTCAACATCCAAGTTCCAACCGATTTATAATCAAAAAACACAATTAAGTAGGAAAATTTTGAAAACTAAAAATGAACCCAAAAACTAATTCACAAGCTTCGAGTTTTGGGTTGGGTCTTTGGGTTGGGGGACGAGTCACAACTTCGGGTGTAAATCTGGGCGAGTAGCAGCCTTCTCTCCTCCTTCAGACGTTCAGTGGTGGTGACAATATGGTGCGATGGTCCTCGTAGAGGAGGGTTGAAGATGGTGGCATTTTCAAGACTTCGTGTGGAGGAGCCGAGGATCTCTGATTTTGGCATAGATCAGGGAGGATAAGGGAAGGAGCAGCACTGCCGGAGAGAGAGAGCAGTACCATTAGAGATGGAGAGGAGAATGAGAGAGAGAGAGAATGACGATGGTGAGTGAAAGTGAGGGTTGGTGAGAGAAAGAGGGAAAAAATGAGAAGAAGGAAGCTAGGTTGAGGCTTGAGGGTGGGAGTGAGGGATGCAATAGGGGGGAGTTCAGATCTCCTGTCCAATATTATGGTATCTTATTGTGTCCAATAAATCTCAGTCATTTATTTATGTGAGTTCCGCATGGAACTTCTGTGAAACCTGCAAAATAAATGGTTAAGATTTCATGAAACAGAATAAGACAGAGTAAAACTGAACAGAGGATCTGGATTCAATAGAGGGAGTTCTTAAAGTTTAAAATTTCAAAAATTGCAAATAAGTCTCTATTGTTTTCTAAATTTATAGTACCGACCAATATGTAGCCGGTATTTTAGACACAGACCAATACCAAACAAAAAACTAGTGGTATCAACCAATATTTCTACCCGGTACCTACACAATAAATACCATTTCATTTACCGTCCGATATGGACTGTATTTGTTCCCTTGATTCTTCTAATAACGAAGTTGCATTTTGCTGAGCCGAAAGGAGTCAAAATTAATCAATTTGGCCAATGGCAAAACTGAAATTAACGACAGGGCGCCTAACTGTTACCTTATAACTTATCTCTTCTCATTCACATAATACCTCTACCCAGTAATCGCCACCGGTGTTGCTTAAAATTGCAAAAGGCCCAACCATTGACTTCAATTTGATGGGTGGTTTCGTAGATAAATAGAAATCCGGTGCCATAGTATTACTGCCCAATCCTTCATTTTGACACTCTCTCCTTCTCCGTCGCTCTGGTTTACGGAGACTCTTAATCCCCACTTCTAATGGCTTCTACGTCACTCTTGAACCCAGCTGCGTTGTCGTATCGGGGCCAGTACTCCATACTCTTACCTCCATCATCAATACTCGTGTCACACAGAAACCCAAGAAACGGCAATGGTGTCGTGTCGATTCGAGCAACAGGAGCAGTGCTGGTAGAGAAGTCGGAGTCAGAGAAGGCCAATCGACTCAAGACCACTTACCTCGAGAAAATCGTTCCTTTGCTCAAAGAAGAATTTTCTTACACTAACATCCACCAGGTATTCGAGTCCATACTCTTTTAAGTTTATAAGGACATCGTATTAGATAAGGTTGGGGATTTTGGGGCTTACGTTGTAACACCGCACAGGTCCCGAAAATTGAGAAAATTGTGGTGAATTGTGGGATTGGAGATGCTGCACAGAATGCCAAGGGCTTGGAAGCGGCAATGAATGATTTGGCATTGATTACAGGGCAGAGACCGGTTAAGACGCGAGCTAGGAACTCCATTGCCACCTTCAAGATCAGAGAGGGTCAACCTCTTGGGATTGCTGTCACACTCCGAGGAAATGTGAGTTTGCTTCACGTTTTTACTGTAATAACTTCTCTATTAACAGATAAGAAAGTGAATTTGTTCTTGGATTTTGAATGCGGGATGGTGTTCAAAGCATGTTTAATGGAAACTCAAATTTCATGGCGCTAATGTCCTCGGCACCGCGAACTTGAAACTTTGAGATGCTTTGTTTATACTGTTATAGGTGATTACTATATTTATTGGCAATTGCAGTATTATTTGGTTCCCAAAAGCCATACTAGAAACTTGATCACTCGACGCAAAACTGGTAGGAGAAGTTGCAATGTTATACTTGAATGTAACATGGTGAAGAAGGGCATGGGTTATACTTCCAAGTTAATGATAGGTATTGCACTTAGATATGTATGAATGTATAAACTCCAAGATTCTTCTGGCCTAGGTCTCAGTTCAATGATCCAACGTTAGGATTATTGTGTGTTTGCCTTCCGGGCTCCTCTCGGAAGACCGGAAAACCAAGTGCCGTAGTGTTGGGAGTCTTTTGGGCATAGTTTCATTTGTATCACACTTCACGTATTGTCACACTGCAGGAAAAAGTACCATACCATCTGCAATTTCACATATGTTCTTGCTAGTTGAATTTGATTGGGAATGCATCTTCACCATTTTGTCCTGGACTTATTAGTTTAACATTGGATTTATGTTTCTTCCTTTGAATCAGTCTTTACTTTCTCTACTAAACTAAATGGATTTCAGCACCTGATCTTGCTCAGTGTTTCTATTTCTGCAGGTAATGTACTCATTCTTAGATCGACTCATCAATTTGGGACTTCCTAGGGCAAGGGATTTCCAGGGCTTGAGTCCGAATAGCTTCGATGGTCATGGGAATTACAGCATTGGAATCCGGGAGCAGAGTGTGTTTCCAGAAATTAGGTTTGATGTACTCGGCAAGCCCCGGGGAATGGATGTGTGTATCGCAACCACCGCCAACACCGACCGAGAAGGGCAGAGAATGTTGGCCTTAATGGGGATGCCATTTAGAGAAGGCACTACCCAAACTGTGATACAACGGAAGAAAAAGTTGAAGAAACACCACTTTGAATCCAAATCGAAGGGCAGGGCGAGGAGATAAGGTTCATCATCAGCTGCATATGTGGTTTTGTTTCAATGTACTAAATTATCAGCCTAACCTTATTATGGTTTGAAAATTCGAATATCGTTGTCCTTGTGCATTAAACATCAGTGCTGAGTTGAGCTTCAAACAGCCCAAACTCGAACTCGAATCTTTTTAAATCGGAGTTGGATTGGTTTGAATAAGCTCGATTATAACTAAGTACGAACTCTAACTTCGATTCTTCGAGTCAGATTGAAATAAAAAATAATTCACGGTTTGGTTGATTGATGGTCCAACCCAATTTGCTTACCCTGATATGCATAAAGGGGATTAAGATGAACGATGAGAGAGGGACCAAAGTTGGAATCCAGATCTTCTGTCCAATATTATGGTATCTTATTGTGTCCAATAAATATCAGCCGTTTATTTATGTGGGGCTCGCAAAATAAGTGGTTGAGATTTCATAAGACAGAATAAGACAGAGTAAAACTGGACAAAGGATTTGGTCTCTCAAAATTGGGTGTTACAATTTTTTTTTTTTTTAAGATTCGAGAAAACTTCGTATGTAGGTCAAGCGGGCACACCTCTCTGAGGGCCCAACTAACACATTACCCCACAGGTGAGTCAAGTGGGCGCACCTTATCATCGACGACCCAGCTAGTTCTCCACCTATAAGTAAAATCTCGGTTACCCTAAACTCTTACAAGAGGGGCTAACATAGAATCAAACCTGAAACCTAACCGAAGTCAAGCTCCGCTCTTACTTATCGAGCCACACCCCTTGAGGGCGGACCAAAGTTGAGTGTTACATCCATATAATTAATCTACAAATTTGTGTAAATCTCTTTGTTTGCATTATATATATATATATATATATATATATATATATAAACATTTAACAAGTTAGGTAATTCAACAGCTATATATATATATATAATACCCAAAATTAGTTTTTTAATTTTGTTAGTTTTTGAGAATTTTCTTATTTTAAATCTTGAAAAAAATCTACATCAATAACTACCGGTAAAACTGTAAAAGTATCTTTGAAATGCAGGGCTTAAGGAAGTTCTGTTGTACGCAACCTTACTCTTAACTAGAGAGACTATTTTTGATAAGTCACGTGACAAAAAAAAACATACATAAATAAAAAACCTAACATATAAAAATACTAATAAAATACAAAAAATTTGTTTAAATAAAATATATAATAAATAATACAATAAATATAAAACAAGATAGAAGCTTAAAATATAAGATAAAATAAGTAAATAAATATATAATAAAAAAGACTGGTTAATAAATAAATCAAATAAGCCATTACAAAAAAAATATTTAGGCTACTAGGGAAGTATTTAATAAATAAGTTTGTATGAATGAAAATATAAAAATAAGAAATAAAATAATACTAAATAAATATATAAGAATGTAAAGAATCAAAATAAAAAAAATAAAACAAGTAAATAATAAATTAAAAAGAAAACAGGTTAATAAATAAAGCTTTAAAAATATCTATTTAATAAAAATAAAAATTATTTTAAGTGTCCATTATATATAAGGTATTTATATAATATAAAAGATAAAAGATAAAAGATAAAAGATGAGAAATAATTTTTTAATTACATTAAATGAATTAAAATTCAATTGAGAATTGGCTTATGATAGGCTTAAAAAAAGAATAATCGTTTAAAATTTTAAAATTATAAGATTTTTATATAATATCAGTAGATTGAATCAAAGTATTGGCAGGCAAGGGGCAATCAGGTACTGATAACATTGGGAGAGTTGTATCATCGTTATCATCTAAAATGGCAAAATCATGGGTGGTAAGAGCAGAGCATCCAATGGCTCCTGACCTATCGAGCCTTCGCGGTGGAGCCTCCTCCTCTTCTCCACATCGCGATCTCGTCTTCATCGTCAATCCTAATGGTACTACTCATCTTTCATTTTCTTCTCAATTTTCTCTTTTCGTTTTCGCAATTAGGGTTTTCCGTTTATAGAAACTTATTTGATTTAGTGTACTTGTACCTCAAGTTGTTTATAATCGCTATTTTTTAATTGGAGCAGGGGCTAATGGGACGACCGGCAAACAATGGAAAAAGCTGCTTCCATATCTTCGCTCTCGCCTCGATAGACATTGCAATGTGGGCGTTCCTTCCTAATGTCGTTGGTTTTCTAATCTCATTGCTGCTTCTATAGCATTTTCTCTTTGAATTGTTGTTCATCTTTATCTTTGTTGGGCTAATTGTAAGTATTACGTACTTATGAGCAGATATGCGAATCGTTGACCTCAGGTCCTTATCATGCAATTGACATTACAAGGGAGGTAGGTTGTCGGAGCTTTTCTGGGTTGTGCTTGAGCTTGGTTTGGGTTTGTTTTTAACTATTTGAACAACTCTATACTATAAATGTTCAGGCAATTCGGGAGGGTGCAGATGCTGTAATTGCAGTTGGAGGTGATGGCACGCTTCATGAGGTTTAATTTCTTATCAAGTAAAATTCAATATATTGCATGTTATGTTCACAATTTTGTTTAGATAAATTTGGTGTATTCTAGAGATCAAGCCCTTCATTTGTTAATCAAACCAGCAACCAAATTAGCGGTTTGTATCGATGAAATTAAATTAGGGAAGAGCAAAGTCATACTGGAGTTGGAATATGAAATGATTACCTTTTTAAACTTTTCCCAAGTAATCAATATGCTTATGTTGTCATTTTAGTCAATATGCATGGATATGTGGGAGAATTATTGGTTACTCATGAAATTCCTCTTGCATATGGTAGGTTGTCAATGGATTCTTCTGGGCTGGGAAACCTGTAACACATCACAATAAGGAGGCTGCCCATTCAACTGCTCTTGGTGTGAGTAACTATCAAAGTCTACTTGTCTTTGGTTTTGTCTCACAAAGTTAGGTTTTTACTGATGTATGCAACATGTAGCACATGGCTTGCATTTCTCAAGGGTTAATGTGATTGTGATGTATGTTGCTGCAGCTTATCCCCCTAGGGACTGGGTCTGATTTTGCAAGAACATTGGGATGGTTAGTTGGTTCTACATCAATGTGGACAAATCTGGTATGATATTCTTATGACATACCATCCGATCTTGATCATGACATACGTGTTTATTCTTATTTGTTTTTATTAGGAAAAATGATCCTTTTGAAGCAGTTGATCGAATAGCTAAAGGTACTCTTAATTTTTCTCTGTTTTCTTGTCTTCTATTCTTCTTGATTTCTCTTATTTCAAACTTGATTTTCCAAAACTTGGTGAGCTTTTCATTGTTGAATACCTTTTAGATATTTTTTTAACCTGTGCACTTTTTTTTTTAAATCATTTCTGATGGCGGCTGTGCTTCAGGGTTGAGATCACAGATTGATGTTGGTGTCATCACTGGGGAAAGTGAAGAGTCACATTATTTTATAAATGTTGCTGACATTCATCTGTAAAGATCACTAGAAACTCTTGGAATTGTCTTAATTAATGGCATACGAATCATTGTGGTCTCATTGCAGTTTGTTAATCTGCAGGAGTGCCAAGGCTGGCTACTATGCATCTAGATATAAAAGATTTGGTAACTTATGCTATGTTATTGGTGCTCTACAAGCCTTTATGGGGCATAAAAATCAGGACCTCAGGATCAGGGTTGGTGTATAAAAATTTGCATGTTCTAATTATTCATTATCACAGGGTTGGTGTATAAAAATTTGCATGTTCTAATCATTCATTATCATACATACATAGCATTATGGCTTGCTGCTAATAATCTAACATGGAATTTTATGTATGTAGATAAATGGTGGTGAGTGGGAAACATACTCTCAAGTAACGGCCCTCTGCATAGGAAATGCAAAATACTTTGGTGGTGGTATGAAAATAACCCCAAATGCTGACCCTGCCAACGGAAATTTTGAGGTGAGTGCTGAACCATCTGTCAAAATCACTAGCAAGTCTTTATCCCATGGCAACTGAGAGTTTTATCAGCTTGGATTTACTATGATGGTGTTCTTGCAGGTTGTTGTTCTTCAGGACTTCAAGTGGTACGACTTTATTCTGAAACTACATAAATTATATCAGGGAACACATTTGTCGGTGCAAAATGTAACTTCAAGAAGGTAAGCCTTTCTTCCAGAGAAAGCTGTATTTTGAAATAATCACTTTCAGTTGTCTTGTCAAGATTTTCTTTTTCCACATTGTTGGACAATTATTGTTATGTTTAACTTCCACTTTCCCTTGCCAATCAGTGTCTACTCCATTGAAGTTGAGGACATATCTGAAGGTGGCAACATTTATGTTCAGTCTGATGGAGAACATTTGGGGTTCCTTCCCAGGAAGTTTCATATTTTACCTTCTGCCATTGAGATGATACGCTAATTTAGGATCAACCAACCAGTAAACTATCGCGTTTGTTCTCACTGCTTGATCCTATACAACCTTTTCGGTGGCAGTTTTTTGGGAAAGCTAGAATCAAGATCAGAAAGGAAAGGCTCTCGTGCCACTGTTTCATCATATGCATTTTTTGAACGAAGCAATTTCATTATCTGCCCAAATGGGTAAGCAGGGGCTTTGACCATTTTCCAGGAAAATATTTTGAGCTTCTGCTGACTGTTTGTGTGATATAAGCCAATGCCTTGAGCTGGACTCAATGACTTATAGGGGATCATATCTTGTGATAGAGCTTGCCTTCTGTTTTAGGTCCTCAATTATGTTCAGCTAGTTGCTTTTCCCTCTTTGCATGTCTTCCATTGCAACACATTCCATAAAACTTACCTGAGGTATAGATGTAAAAGAGAAAGAGAGACGGATGGAATTAGTGGGAACAAATTCCTGACGAACACTTCTCCAGTAAAACTGTTATTTGCAGCTTGTCTTGTACAATTGTCACTTTTTGCTTGTTCTTATTGACCAATATAGTAGTTTGTTACAATTATGACTATATTATCTAAGATAGCATCTCCAATGTTTGATATCGTCTCAATACTTTTATGAATCCGAAAAATTAAATCGAAAAATTAAAGAATTTAAAAAATGATTTAAATAAAAAAAGAATATTAAATAAAAATTAACTAATTAATTAATAAATTGATTATTTTTTAAAAAATTAAATAAATTAAAAATTAAATTAAAAATTGGATTAATCTAAGATTTTCACTAATGGATCAAACTGATATTTAAAGCATTGATTTTTCAACTTAGAACTTACCAAACTTTTTCTATGGCCACCATTTTTCGCGGGCTTGGATATTTCAAAGTCCGAAGAAACCAATAGACTCCTGTAAGCACTTTTATCACAAATGGCGACCTTTTTCGTCAATTGTCCAGTAATCACCGCTCGTCTCAACTCGCACCACCATAACCGTCTCACTCTTTTGCCCAACTATCGTGGCAGTAAAATCAATACAATAATAAGATGCGAAGGGCAGCAGAACCCGATCGCCGATTCATCTGAATCCAGAAAACCAGAGAATGCTCTGTTGAAGATAGCGTGGTACGGCTCCGAGCTTTTGGGAATTGCTGCTTCTGTTTTCCGTTCACCGTCCAAAACTGTAGAGACTCGGGAGGATTTTAACCTCGCAGTTGATGAGTCGGGAACTGTTGACCGTGCAATAGTGGTGGAAAAGATTAAAGAGGACTTTGAGAGATCTTACTTCGTTACAGGTTTTAAATATCTTTTTGGACTGTTTCTTATTCTGTTGCTTCATTGTTGTAATTGTTTGTAAGTACAAAATCGGTAGGTAACCTCACACTCCAAGTGTATGAAGAGGACTGTGAATTCGCTGATCCTGCTGGTTCTTTCAAAGGTCTTGGTCGTTTCAAAAGGAACTGTACAAATTTCGGGTTACTCCTTGAGAAATCGAATATGAAACTTATGAAGTGGGAAGATCTTGAGGTTTGCTCATGGGTTATACTTTCAGATAACAATTTATTCCTCAAGTTTGGTCAATAAGATGTTAATGATAAAGTATGCTTATAGGATAAAGGAATTGGACACTGGAAATTTAGTTGTACCATGAGATTCCCCTGGAAACCCATTCTTTCAGGTAACCCCTCCTGCTGCCACTTCGGAGCTCACAATTCATATTACTGAATCCTGACGACTGTGTTATGATTTGTGACAGCTACTGGATACACAGAGTATTTCTTTGATGAGGAATCTGGAAGAGTATGCAGGTGAGTTTTCAATGTAATCCACAACCCACGTTAGGTTTCGGCTTTTCTTTTGGGTTTTTTGATATGCTTCGTCTTTCAGGCATGTTGAGCACTGGAATGTACCTAAAATGGCACTCCTAAAGCAGATTCTTAAGCCCAGCCGGAGGTATTGGGCTGGTAGAAAGTAGCCAGGCCCTTCAACAAGTATATGCGTGGGGTAAAAACGTCGTGCTTCTTTCTGTTTTATTAATTTAAATAGAGTTTAAAAATCAAATCGAATTATTATATTAATAATATTTAATTAATTTATGTGTATTATATACATATTTTATTATTATTTTTAACGAAAGTTTAAAAAGTTTTTTTAGAAAAATTTAAAGATTAGATAATATTTTAAAGGGCTGATAGTCGGGCTGGGTTCCACTTTCTTCCGTTTGGGCTAAGCTCAAAAATAAAATAAGGGCCTGACTTAAAACTTATCAAATTAAGGGGGCGTTTGGGAATAAAGGAATGAAATAATTTCAAAAAGTAGTGTTTGCTTTGGGGTTTTCAATTCCGAGGGAATGGATTCATTTCATTAAATTTGGGAATCCACTAAACCCTCCAAAAGGGGTGAGTATCAAGTTTTCATTCCCATCTAGTGGTTATTATTTATACCCCTCTCTCACATGAGCAATTTTTATTCTTAATTAT
>JANZLX010000004.1:2765868-2781253 GCA_025531955.1 Erythroxylum orinocense | reverse complement strand
GCTGTATAGAGGATGGACCAATCGGCCAGTGGGTTGTCTTGGGTGAGTCCGGGCCTTGCACGGTCGGCCCGACCAAGGACAATCTCCTTTAACCATATTTCATATTTCTTAAATTTTTTTATTTAATCAATTTTATGATAATTTAATACTAGTTAAATCTTTAAAATCTTAAACTTCTTATCTTAACGGTTTAACTTTAAGTTCGATTTTTAAAATATTGATGTGGTCAATTGTATAATTTTGTTAATTATTAAAAATTAATAAAATTACAATAATTGGATTATCGTATTCAAATTTTAGAAATTATTGAGAATTTTTTAAGTCTTAAAGATTTTTAAATTCTTTAAATTTGAGTTGTAAATATAATTTAAACTGGTCTCTTTATTCAACAATCAATTTATTTTAATTTATAAGTAATTATTCGTTTAAGATAATTTGATTAACATTTACTTAATAAATATTTTATTTTCTTTCTTAAATAAATATTTTATTGTCAAATCAGGATTAAATTGATTCTAAGAAATATTATATACCTAGTTTGTTTCCTTTTATTAGATCGAGCTATGTTTATTATTTGTTACTTCAAATTTATATGGTTTTGTTTGAGATTTTTCAATTACTTAAAAATAACCTCTCTATAAGTTGAGAATAAAGTTATTTATTATTAAACTCTTCCAAACTCTGCATCTAAGTGAAATTCCTACTTAATGCTACTGTTGTTATGATACAGATCAAAATAAATAATTTTGATTTATACTCCTCCAAACTCTGCGTCTAAGTGGAATTCCTGCTTAATGCTGCTGTTGTTATGATACTGATCAAAATAAATAATTTTGATTTATTTATAAAATATATAATTTAATAAATTAAAAATTTTTATGAACACATGTTTTTTTAATAAATATATGATCATTTTATAAATATGTCTTTTTTGAGAAATCAATTAAACTATATATATTGTTCTTTGTACATCACCATCTAGAAAGTTCCTTCCTCCCCTCACATTTTTTATGTGTATATATTTAAATACGTATACGAATTAATTAAGTCCCATACGTATATATCAGTTCAGACATGGCGTACTCCGACAAGTCGTTTGGTTCATCTTTGTACTCTAATACAAGTTAAAAGCCCATGGGTGATCTAGGCCTAGTGGGAGACGGTCAACCCCATTTTTTATTGGTGGGAACGCGTGTACAATATAGTAATCCTTATCCCATGAAAGTTAACTTTCCTCGCAGTTTCCCTTCCTCCATTCAATTGTTTCCACGTGTGGTGCCTGTGACTATCTCTGTCTAACAGTCGGTGACCCGTGCTTTTTCTATCCCATTCTGTAAAGAAAGCGACGAAGAACACCTAATCACAAGCTGTCTTTAAGCAACGGTTCAATTTTCCCGTGTCTGGAACTTTCAAGGACTGTTCCAGGTACGAATCTCTCTGCACTTTTTATCTCTTTTTTATTCTTATGTAATGTTAAATAGGTCAAAGATATTGTCTGTCTTTGCAAAGTGAAGATCGGCGGCTGTTTTCGATCGTTGATTAGTGTTAGATTTCAGGTTTTTGTAATTGTATTGAGCTGAGTTTTGACGTGCGAATTCTCGCCAATAATCTCAGTGTAGTTCGTGAATTTAGCGTTTAGGTAAGGTGGTATCAATTGTTTTGTTGTACTTGATTGTTCTTTAAATGGTTCTTGGTTAAATTGATTGAAAATGTATTAAGGTTTGAATTGATGGTCATTTATTTCTGAAATTATGTTGAACCCTTCTTGGTGGATGAGATAAGGGAAGATAATTTCAAAGTTTGTTTTTTTGGTTACGTGATGTTTTATGTACTATTTGGTTTTGGAGATTATAGATATGGCACAACTTTTCTGTGATGGTATTATGAAGAGTGTAACGATTTCGTTGTTAAGTTCGTCTTGTTGACCAACTGTTGGCCAAGGTTTTGTTGATTTCTTTTACTGGGTTTTGCATGTATGCTGTACTGAATCTATTGCTAGTAATTTCGTTTTTGATGCTTTGAGTTGAGATTTTGTTGGATTTGTTTTGCATGTATGTTATACGCAAGCTATTCTAATAATTTTGTTTTTTAAACATCTTGTAGTGAATAATCAAATGAGTCGGCCACAGAATCCTCACCGCTCATTTTTTCCATTTGGAAATCCTTTTCGAATAATATCACCAAAGAGCTCTCAGCTGTCCCCTAGGCTTGTCTCTCTATTGATAGCTTTTGAGGAAAAATTGGCTGAGAGGTTGAAAAAGCTCAATCCAGAAAACAAAGATGATGTTCTTAGCTTGAGATGGATGAAATCAGCTATGGAATCACTTTGTGAAACTCATACCGACATAAAAACTCTTATTACGGATCTTGAGTTTCCTGTGACTGATTGGAACGAGAAGTGGATAGATGTGTACTTGGACGTCAGTGTGAATTTGCTTGATATTTGCGTTGCTTTTAGCTCTGAGATCACGCGACTCAACCAGGGCCATCTCTTGCTTCACTGTGGTCTGCATAATTTGGAATCCAATGCATCAGAACGGTATACGCGGGCATGTTCTTCCCTTGATAAATGGAGACATCACATTTCTTTAAAAAATCCAAGAGTTCAGAATGTTTTCACAATATTGCATCGTCTTGTTGAGTCAATTGATCTGCCAAAAGTTAAGAACTCAGCCAAAGGAAAAGTATTGATGCGTGCGATGTATGGAGTTAAAGTACAGACTATTTTTGTGTGTAGCATCTTGGCTGCAGCCTTCGCAGTTTCTTCAAAGAATTTGTTAGATTTGGAAATTCCTGATACAGTCCTGTGGTCCCAGGTATATTCTGCTTTGCAAAGTAATGTGAATGGGAGAATTAAGGACATGTCTTCCAATGAACGATTTACGATGTTGAAGGAATTGGATTCTGTTGATGCATTGGTGAAGAAGGTGTCTTCCATGATCCAAGATGGGTTGGAGCCCACTGAAGAGGAGAAAATTCAGAATTCCTTTTCAGAGCTGAAAAAGGCATCCGAGGAACTTTCTCGGGGACTAGATTTTCTTTCAAAGGAAGTGGATGGATTTTTTAAAATAGTTTTAACCGGTCGTGATACTTTGCTTTGTAATTTGAGAGCCAATGCTAATGTTACTGACCCTATGGTAGGGCATAATGTAGAAGAGCAAGCTGTGAAATGATATGTTGAGTTAATTGTTCATCTATATACCAATACTTTGGGAGTAAGGTGTTTTCTTACCGATAATATATTGCATATCTTACTTTGTTCTGTGTGTTGTGGTGTATATTACAGTGCTTTGTTACTGGTCTGTAAAAGTGTAATTGTACTGTGTAATGTTGACAAATATACTAATGTTCTCTGTTATGCTGTTGCTGTAATGAATCTGTTTATGTCAAATACTCATATAGCTATTTGCTCTTCAGATTGTCTAGACGTTGTCAACAGTGTTTATATACATTGACATGTTTCTTTGTTGATGATATCGGTATCGAAATTTGACAATGAAGTCTCTCGAGTCTGAGTCTGAGTTTCTTCTCGCTGGTAATCAACAGATGCACGATTATCCTTCTTGGGTCTGCTTCCACTTTCGGCGCAAGAAGTTTGATATTTACTAAGACGAGTTAAGCAAACACATTTTTGGAATGTAATTGCATCTGGTTGGATGTCCTGTTTCTTCATGCAACGTACATGTCTATGTCCTTTTGTATGGCCTAACTTTGTTAGTTTGCATTTACTAGATGTTCCGGGAAGAAATCCGGTTTTTGATGCTGTAAGAAGGAAGTTTCTTCTCTTGAATTGAAAATTTCACGTGGCAAGCCGTAAGCATCTTAAAGTCCCCTTTTTCTCTTATCTCAATTTAATGTCTGACAACATGTTTCTTTATAGTTTTATACTATACAGAATCTGTATTTTGGACGCAATAATATAGCTTTATGAGTAATGGAGCTTGCCTTTGCTTGTGAAGGAAGAAGTGTAATTCCTAGCTTTTTTCAGGTTTTGGTGCTTGAACTTGACCATTCTTATATCCCATTCCCATGCATCTGTGGCCAACATCTGATAGATAGTGGGATGCTAGTGGAATGATGAATAGAGTTTTTTTTTTCCTGGTTTCATGTACCACTTGAGTTGATTGAGAACCTAACCTAAAATTGGTGTGGTTTTTGCTCAACTTCTGGGCGTGATCACCTAACTTATGTTGTTCTAACTCTGTTTCAGTCTATTTCATTCACACATGTATGTACACTTGTGCTGTTTCAACTATGTTTCAGTCTATCTCATTCATACATTTATGTGGGTTTCACATCTCACATAATGTGTGGACCTACATAAATATGTGGATGAGATAGACTGGAACAGAGTTGGAATAGCACAAGTGACACAAGTAATTTTGCTTGCAACTTATAAGGCTTGAATCCATAATACGTGAATGAAATGGACTGAAACAGAATTGGAACAGCACAAGTAACAATGGTGAACTCATTGGCAACTTATGAGGCTTGAATGGATGGACTTACATAAATAAGTGGATGAGATAGATTGGAACAGAGTTAGAATAGCACAAGTGACACAATGATTTTATTTGCAACTTATGAGGCTTGAATCCATAATATGTGAATAAAATAGACTGAAATAGAGTTGGAATAACACAATGGTAATCTTATTTGCAACTTACGAGGCTTGAATGGATGGATTCAATTCAAGTTATTAGTTCAAACATACTTCGATAACATTTCGCAAGCAAAGGATATTCATTGGGCCACGTTTTATAATAATAGGGATGACGATATCAAGCCCACTTCAAAATGATGTTATTTTAATATAATTTATTAAAATTGTATTATGTTGGTTAATATATTATTTAATTCAACAAAAATAACTTTTATAAAATGAGTTATAACTAATGGTTTAAAAATTGGACTAAATTAAATAGGTAAGATAAAAAATTTAAGGTTTAAAAAGTTTAATCAGTATTAATTTTTTTATAAAAATGATTAAAAAGTAAATAAAATCACAAAATTTAAAAAATGATTGAAGAAAATCTTTATTCTAAAAATTAAACTCTTAAATAAAAATTAATTTTTTATAAAAATTGGTTAGCTTATAAAATTAATATATTAATTAATAAACTAATTAAATTTTAATAATAAAAATTATTAAACTACATCGAACGAAAAAATTAACAATCGAATGAAAAATTCTCAATTTAAGACTTTTACAATTAAATAGGTTGAGTCAAGTTTTTAAAATATTATTTATAATAATAAATATTGTTTTGGTTGATTATTTTAAATTTAAGTTTAATCTTAAATATTTTTAATTTAAATCAATTAAACATAACAATCAAGTTGGCGTATTGTTTCACGATATAGGTAACAAAAGTCAAGGCAATTGCTTAGCCCTTAAGACATACTAAAAGACTCCCAAGTCGCCGGTCTCCTTGTTGGACGAGCCCGCGCGGTGGTTGTCTTTGACCCAAGTCCACACGAGTTGGTTGGTCCCCGCTGAGTAGTCCCCGCTGAATAGTCCCCGCTCATTACGTCATTCATCAACCAACAAGATCATTGTTCCTATGGGCGACCGTGTTGACCTGAAAATGCCACTTCAGATATTGTTTTTTGTTAAAAAATAAATAATTAAAACTCTTTTAAATTGATAGACGAAATGGTTAATATTTAATCGGTTTGAACGTTTTATTTATGAAAATTTTGAATCTTTAACTTTTTAATTTAGCTTTTAATTTTTTGATTTGATTTATTTCAATAACTCTTTCTGTTAAAAACTGATCAGTTTATTAATTAATTGATCAATTTCTATAAATTAATAATTTCTTATAAACTAAAATAAATTAACTATTTTTATTTAACAATTTTTAATTAAACTTAAATTTTTTGATGGTAGTAATCTCTTTCAATTATATTTTAAAATTTTTAATTTTATTTAATTTTATATAATTTTATGATAGTCTAACATCGGTTGAACCTTTTAAACCTTAAAATATTTGTTTTATCAGTTTAATTTTAGGTCTAATTTTCTTTAAATTTATTCATTATTTAGTTGATTGTATGATAATCAAATATCGGTTAAACCTTAAACCTCTTGTTTTATCAGTTTAATTTTTAGTTTAATTTTATTTAATTTTAATCATTTTTTAGCTGATTTTATGACAGTCTAATATCAGTTGAACCTTTTAAACCTTAAACCTCTTGTTTTATCAATATAATTTTCGATCTAATTTTCTTTAATTTTAATCATTCTTTAGCTGATTTTATGACAGTCTAATATCAGTTAAACTTTTTAAACCTTAAACTTCTTGTTTTATCAGTCTAATTTCTGGTCTAATTTTTACAAAAATTAAACTAAAAAATTAAATAAAACCTAATAAATTACAATTATCTCATCTATAAATCCCTTTTTTATGATTTAGCTAAGTTAATCGGAATTTGAAATGAAACCAATTAACTACAAAATTCCCAACAGGGGTTGAATTTGTTTCAACCCTGCAAAACGTATCCTCTAAGGTCAAAAGTCAAAACTGTCGGCCCACGGCACGTTGTGGAAAATCGAATGAATAGTCAGTATAACTATAACAACAAATTTGACCCAAAAAAAAAATTAAAAATTAAATTAAAGTTAAAAAAAAAAAGCTTTATCTTCCAAAAACTGGTAAAGAGTCACGAGACAGTTGGCCAAAATTTCCAGTTCAAAAGTGTACGTTATAAAGAATTGTCAAATTGCCTTACACCTACCGACACGCGCGCCTCAAATTTAGTCTCTCTCTCTCTCTCTCTCTCATACACACTTCGGGATCATCTCAAGCCTAGTGGATCCGAATTTTAAGATTCGGGTTCGGATCTAAACATGTCAACCGACTCCAGCTTCAGCGCTGGCGACCATAACATCAGAGGCATGCCCACTCATGGCGGTCGTTACATACAGTACAACGTCTACGGCAACCTCTTCGAAGTCTCCAGAAAGTACGTGCCTCCTATTCGTCCCGTTGGTCGAGGAGCGTACGGCATCGTTTGGTAGTGTTTTCTTTACTTTGGCGAGCAGTAACTGCTCAGCTCTTTTTTTTCATTTTTGTGGTTTTTTGCTGAATTTTCTTGATCTTGATCCAAGCTTGTTCACGGTGTTATATGAGCTTTCGTTTGACTCTGATTCTGTGTGTGAATTTTCCTTTTCTTGGAGAGAATGAAATTCTGTAGCCGCTTAAGTAATTTTGATCTTAGTTACTTCGATCGTGCATGTTCATGTCATCGTTTTTCGGGAAATTGAAACTCAACCATTTGTCTGGTGATAATTTTCATTCTGTTCCAGAAAAAAGGATTTGAGCAAAATTTTTGGTATAGCGTTGTTGAGAGTTCAAGTAGCTATTTAGGTGATGGAGGATGTAGAGTTGCATGTTCCATGCATTTTACTGAATATCTGATCTTATCAACAATGTGAATGAATATATAATTTTTGGTTTCCTTCAGCGCCGCAATGAATTCTGAGACTCGTGAGGAAGTCGCCATTAAGAAGATTGGTAATGCCTTTGACAACCGTATTGATGCCAAAAGGACTTTGAGAGAGATTAAACTTCTTCGCCACATGGATCACGAGAATGTAAGCTCCTTTGTTTTGTCGATTATCTTGATAGTAGTTCTCACTGCCCATAGCTGAAGTATCATTGATTGTTAAATAAGATCAAACCTAGTATTTGTAATTTATCAAAAAGTTTCTGATTAGTAATTTGAATTTGACTATAGAGTAGTTGGCAATTAACTTTCTGTAACTGTTACTTCGTTGTTGGTTGATAAAATTGTGGTTTTCTTATCGATCTTTTCCATGATTGCAGGTTATTGCTATCAAAGACATCATACGACCTCCCCAGAAGGAGAATTTCAATGATGTCTATCTTGTTTCTGAATTAATGGACACTGATCTTCATCAAATAATAAAGTCTAACCAATCATTGACAGATGATCATTGTCGGGTTGGCTCCATTGTCTTCACTTTAAATTTGTTACAATACTCTACCTATATTGGGGAATTCATTTAGTTTACTCATTCCTACATTGCTGATAGTCTAAGTGATACTTTTGGAGTTTGAGCTCTAGATTATTGTGTGCTGCAAGTTTCAGGATCCAAGAGGAAGCTACAATAATTTTATTTTCCCTCAGCACACTTTACCTTTCCACAATTTTCAATACAAAGCCTTTACCTGCTGACTTTTTGATATTCTGTACAATCCTTCATTTTGTTGTGTTAGTATTTCAGACGGGCAATACAGAACGTAGTTTTATCAGAGAATGGGAAAGATATCGGATTCTTGATAAGAATGCCGCGATTTATGACATAATATGTGTGGATTTCTCATCCCTTCTCAACATTTGTAATATGCCAAACTGTTCCTGATAAACCTATCATAAGCATATGAAAAAATTCACATATTCTTGCAATGATGTGTACCGTCTTGCTTATTTTGCAGTATTTTCTGTACCAATTGTTGCGAGGGCTCAAATATGTACACTCAGCCAATATTCTGCATCGTGATTTAAAGCCCAGCAATTTGCTTCTGAATGCTAATTGTGACCTGAAGATTGCAGACTTTGGCCTTGCAAGGACAACATCTGAGACAGATTTTATGACTGAGTATGTTGTTACTCGTTGGTACCGGGCGCCAGAATTACTCCTCAATTGTTCAGAGTACACTGCAGCGATCGATATATGGTCAGTGGGTTGCATACTTGGTGAAATCATGACAAGACAACCTTTATTTCCTGGAAAAGATTATGTTCATCAGCTGAGACTTGTCACTGAGGTATCTTTGGTTATTCAGCAAATATGCTATGAGCTTAAATTATGGCTGGTCATAAACTATTTGTTCACTTCATACCTCATTGATCTGATTCTGGTTTTAGTTCTTGTGACTATTTGGCTGGAACCACTTGACTATGAACTTTGGATATGGGAATTGGGTTATAGAATTGGTATCTGAATTGCACGTCCCTCAATATGTTGCAGTTATATTTGGATTTGTGTACTCTGATTCTAGTGCACGATGCTACTGTTTTCACACATGCATCAAAGTTCTATCACAATTAAAGTTGAAATGTAAATGACTCTTGTCTCCCCATGGGGATCAGTTTGTCTATGACTTCTTTACACATTGTTCGCTTGCTTTTAATAGCTCATAGGTTCACCAGATGATTCCAGCTTAGGATTCCTACGAAGTGATAATGCTAGAAGATATGTTAGGCAGCTTCCGCAATACCCAAGACAAAAGTTTGCTGCTAGATTTCCTGATATTTCTTCTGGTGCTGTTGATTTGCTAGAGAAGATGCTGGTCTTTGATCCAAACAGGCGAATTACAGGTAAATTGAAATAGTACTGGATATCTGTGACTAGTTGATGACACGGCATAGTGGTTGTTAGTTGCTAATTCCCAATTGCAGAAGTGGTAGCAGAAGTTTTTTTTTAAAGATTTATACAGGATTGAATAATGTATTAGTAAGTACTAAATGTAAAATGTTGTTTCATACTACATTGAAGCTAGATATATTTAGTAGAATTTTCAGCTCTAGTGGTTCGAATTTTTTTTGGTTCTGATGGTTGTTAAATAAGCTTTTCTTTTTGCGAACTAGTAACACATTTATCCCTGATCCGTTTGCAGTTGACGGGGCACTTTGTCATCCATACTTGGCACCCCTTCATGATATTAATGAGGAGCCTGTTTGTCCCAGTCCATTCAGCTTTGATTTTGAACAACCATCATTTACAGAAGAAAACATCAAGGAACTTATATGGAGGGAATCTGTAAAATTCAATCCAGATCCTTGAGAATCATCCTGTATTTTGTGATTTACGCTTAGGAATGTACTCCATGATTCGAATTTGCAGTTTCATTATATAAAATCAGTCAGATGCTTCTAGAAATCTGAGAAACAAAACGATTAAACAGCATACGCTAATAGGTGGGTCGGCGTGAAAGTTGCATTCAAAAGTGATATAAGATGCTTTTTAATCTGTAGAAGTGCTTGACTTAGAGTAGTCAGCCTCTTGCTTAAGTAACATTGTCAGCGGGAAAAAAAATACTAGTTCTTCCATTCATCGGTCACTTGAGGATTGCTCAGGATTTCTGTACCATCCTGGAGTTGGCTCAGCTACGAGACCTGACCTGATCCTATTTTATCAGTTGTTCTCAGATTCTGGAAAGATATCTAGTTTATGAAGAATCTCTTTGATTTACCAGGCGACCACAGCTCTCACCATTGATATGGTAAAGCTAAAATCTGTAAATATTGCTTCTGATGCATTGTCTTGTGATTAGTCTACTAATTTTAGGTGGAGATAATGCATTTGGGCTAATAATGAAAGTTTATAGAAAGTGTTACAACACAAACTCGTTGGTTATACAAGTGAATTCTTTCTGTAAGAGCACTTTTGGAGCTTCACCGATTCAATTGGCAACTCTTCAGTAGGAAAATCACAGGCTGTAATTTTCGCTGGACCTTGATCAGGCAACAAATCACATGGTCGAGGACTAACTACGCTCGTTATCCCTTCAACATCAGTGCAAGTCCAAGGTACCTTCTTGGCCTTAGCAGCCATTCCAATTGTGACATTAGATATGCATATTTCCTTAAAAGGGTCACCTGAAATTCCCTCCAATCTAGCAGCTATACTCACATTCTCTGCAACCATGTCCCTGTAATTGATCCCCTGAATCACAGGCAATGCATTTGGATCGTAGTTTTTATCTGCGTGAGAGCCATAGTTTCCGGTCATCCAAAATGCCCATTTCATGGTGTGCATACTCATTCTTCTCACGTATATATCCTTCACATAACCTCCTCTCCCTACAGCTGTTTTGATCCTGACACCTGATTCTGTGTGAATTGCTGTGATGTCCTCTGCTCTCACGTCCTCGATGCCTCCAGACATTTCGCTTCCTAACGCAATTGTAGCGCTTGTCGGAGAGACGCATGTGAGTCGTCTGATGATGAGTTGTTTTGTGGGCATCCCAAATGCTATTCCATACTCGTCCCAACCACTCTTCACGGCCACACAATCGTCTCCTGATTCTATGTAGCAGTCTTCGATTTTGACGTTGGTGCAAGAATCTGAACAGAAAATTTAAGGAACTTTTACTATTGTTAAAGATTATTTGATTTGAGGTTGAAAGATCCGCAGAAACAGACCTGGGTTAATCCCGTCAGTGTTTGGAGATTTGATAGGGGCGATTATGGTAATCCCTTGCACAAGAATGTTACTGCATTGACACAATCTTGTATGAGCTTGTATCTTAAATCTTCAAATGAACCAAAACAGAGAAACTCAGGATACCTGCTGTAAACAGGATGAACATTCCAATTAGGGGAATTGAGAAGCGTGAGACTGGAGATTTGGAGATTATCAGAGTACATGAGCTCGATCAGGTATGGTCTAGTGTACTTGAGCTTGCCCCTGTGGAAATTCTGCCACCAGAATTCACCCTGACCATCAATTGTGCCATTGTCACCTGACATGAAACCATCACAAAATGACCTTAAACCTTCACAAATTACCCTCAAATATTGGTGGGTTTGATCAAATACCTGTGATTATCACATCAGTCAGGTTGCTTCCAAATATGAGACTCGCGTACCTTCCAGCCGGCGCATCCCTCCCTCTCCCGTAGGACGGCAGTGGTTTCATCACCGGCCACTCGTTAAGGTCCTATGTCAGTTTAAAGAACTCAGCTTTGATCACTACCATTGTTTATATATAGCAAAGCAGTTGACAAACCTGAGAGGCAAGAAGAACAGCATCCTTGTGGAGGTAGAGAGTGAAGTGACTTGTGAGGCTAAAGCTACCAGTCAGCCATTTTCCTGCAGGAACAATGAGTTGAGACCCTCCGTCATTAGCAAACTGACTCAGATTATTGATTGCTTCCTGAAACGCCTTAGTGTTTGATGTTTGTCCATCACCAACCCCTCCAAAATCTGTTATGGATGCACTGTGAGCTCTGCAGTTTATGCCATTGTACTCAAACGAGTCAGAAACCATTACTTTTCTGCTCTCAGCTCCTCTCAAGTTCGTTAATGCAATCACAAGACCTAGTGCTGCAATTATCATCATCACCTGCTGGCTCATAAAGCAAAAAAGAAACATAAAATTGTTAATATCAGTTGCAGAATGTTTGTATCACTGAATTCATGTACTTTCAAATCTTAAGGAAGTTTGAATTCCTGAAGTTGCTTTACTTGAATTCTCATGGACTCCATTGTTGGAAAATGGCAAGAGTGGAAGATATGGTCTGAGTTAAGAGCAGGACAGCGTATTTATAGAGAAAAAAAGAGTTAGACAGACTACTGTTTCTCCTTTGTGGAAGCAAAGTAACGCTTTACGTGAATGTATAGTTGATCGTATTGGCATCATCATCACTATCAAAAACAGCCCATCCGAATTCTCCTCTCTTGGATTCGCAAGTATACTGTCAAATCGAATGTATTGTTACAAGAAATTTCTTACAAGAACTTTTACGTTTTCTCATGTTTTCAGCTAGTTAGCTAAAACTTTTGATGTGATCTTAGTAGCAAAAAAACACTCATCTTCGTCGTCAATTTCCATTAACCAGTTGTGTCCTTTAGTCTCACGGGCAGAATATTCAATAGTACCAGAGAGATTTGAGGCCTGTGAGTGTATTTTGGCAGAGAGCAGTAGGTGAGCAGTAGGCGATTGATGTGTTTTGACTTTTGACAGAACAGGTTCTGGTATGGAGCAGTTAGTGGGGTCTTATTCAACATCTACACTTTATTGGGATTTGGAATAGCATCATTCGTATTTGAGTATTTGCAGCTCGTGACTGCACCGCCCCACAATTGGCCAAGCACTTCACGGGTGGGATGGGATTCAAGTGGACCACTTAATATGTTAAAATTTATTTAATACATGCTTAAAAATGACTCCTTATTTAAAATAAAATTTGTTTTAGACTGGCAGGTAGCTCGAAGATGTTTTGAGAGGATCCAGAGTAACAGAGCACACTCTCTGTCCTAGTGGTTTAGGCTGGTGTCCACCTCCGAATGAGTTTGTGAAATGTAATGCAGATGCGTCTATGTCTAAGGATCGGAATGCTACGGATTTTGCTGTTGTACTTAAAAATGCAAGGGGTCGATTTATAACTGCTTCTTCAGGGCATTACCCTTCTTTATTTGATCCAATCATAGCCGAATTAATGGCGATACGGGAAGCACTTTCTTGGTTGAAAGACAAACAGATTGACCAGGTTATTATGGAATCGGACTGCTTGCTGTCGATTCAAGCGATTAATTCTTCTTCTTCTAGTTATTCAGAGATCGGATTGTTGGCGTTTGATTGTCAAATGCTTAAGCGACAATTCCTTCATTTGTCCTTCCGATGAATGCGTAGGAGTGTTAATAAGGCAGCTCATTCTTTAGTACAGGTAGCCTTATTTTATGCACACCATCATAATTGGGACACTAGTCCTTCTTCCTTACATTCTATTTTATTGCTTGATCAATCCTTTTGTAATATTGATGATAGGGAAAGGCTCGTAGGATCCGGGTGTATGGGGTAAGCCTGTGGGCTTGGGTTAGATTTGTAGTCTTTCTTTGTTATCAATTTTGGTTTTATTAAAAAAAAAATTATTTTAGAGAGGTTTTAATTATTTAAAATAAGTGTTATTTTTGTTTTTTTATATATGTTTATAATTTTATTTCCAAAATTACCCTTTAATTTCTCTCACATCCTAATTACACAGATTACATTTTTAAAGCAATTTAATATAGGGACGGATCTAGAAATCTTTTTGAGTGGGGGCAAAAAAAAAAAATTAATGGGAGCAAAATTTTAATGAGAGCAAATTTTTAATTTTTTTATGAGTTAAAAATTTAAAATAATAGTTTTTTAATGTAAAATTTTTTGGAACCAGTAGAGGCAAATGCCCCCACTTGCCCTTATTCTGGCTCCGTCCCTGGTTCAATATGCAATTAATAAGAGTACATCAAACATTTCATTAGTTTTTTTAATAACTGTGCATCTCTCTAAAACGACTTTCATTTTAAACAAGAGAAAGCAATAATTAATGATTAAAATTTAAAGTATTTTTATGATTAAAAATTAAAATAGTAATTATTTTATATAGCACATCATTTGTGTATTTATAAGAATGTTAATTGTGATGATTGTCCAATACTA
This sequence comes from Erythroxylum orinocense, assembly GCA_025531955.1. Taxonomy (NCBI): domain Eukaryota; kingdom Viridiplantae; phylum Streptophyta; class Magnoliopsida; order Malpighiales; family Erythroxylaceae; genus Erythroxylum; species Erythroxylum orinocense. The sequence continues at coordinate 2,767,074 of JANZLX010000004.1, read as the reverse complement.
CTAAAAATGTATCCTAATCAAAAGTAAAGAGATTGATAGTGATTTGATATCATATAAATTATATAGAGAGTTGAATGATTCATATAAAATAAAGACGGAGATTAATCGATGATAAAAAAAATATTATTTAATTGAATCAAATTAACTTAAAGATTTGATTTTTGGATAAGTTATGAAATCAAAATTATAAATTATAAATTAAACCTAATCAAATTGAAATGTACTCTAAGAAGACCGAGTCGAATGCAATACCATAAAACCCTTATCTTAATATTAAAAACCAAAACTCTGACTTTAAGATATAAAACAATTAGTAAATTTTTTTTTTTATGGTCATAAAGTTACATATATTATAACTGTTTTTAGACTGTCACAAAATAAAGAGCTTGAGCTATTTTTAGGTTTTACCCAAAGTTTTGAAACTCGTATTGGACGTCGAATCGGAAATCTTACTAGTTGTTGGTTTGACCAATTCGATCGGTTTAACTACCGGTTGAATCGGTGTGACGTCATAATTACGCAATAATTATATATAATATTAATAATATTAAAAATAGAAAAATATATTAAATAATATAAATTTCTATACTTTCGTTAGATTTATGGAGAAAAGATGAATTTTACTTTTAAAGGAATTAAAAAAATACATGAAAAAAATAAAATAAAAAATTTATTAAATCAGTAGCTAACCGGTTTGACCAATTCTTAACAGTTTATATTGATTCAATTAAAGACTAATTTTTATGAATCACCTGAAACAAATAACTGACTGATTAGTAGTTAAACTAATTAAACCGATCAGTCCGATCCAAATTTCAAAACAGAAGTTTTACCAAATATACGATTCCAAGGCCGACCATACCATAGTTTTTGTTGGAAATGCCGACATCTGCGGTTGATCTGGGCCATTAAAAGGCTTCTTATGATCAATCCAATCGAATTTTTAGGAACTATCATTTGTTCAGGTTATGAAGGAACAAGCTAACAAGTCATGCACACAAGCTCATATAGCCTCTTCAAAACATCATAATAAAAAGTGAGTTTTCGTATAATAATTCTTTAGTTCTATTTTTATTTTTCTATTATAATTTTTAGTTTTTAATTTCAGTAATTGTTAATTTTAATGTAATTATATTTTTATCACTAATAATAATTACATATTAGATAAAACTTAAAGATAAATTATTTTTAATTAAATAAATTTAT
>JANZLX010000004.1:2736145-2746367 GCA_025531955.1 Erythroxylum orinocense | reverse complement strand
TCCTCTTAACCAACCATCATAATTATAATGATAATATCCATTCTCATTCCTCACTATATTCATTCTCATTCCTATTATCATTCCTTTGTACAAACCAAACACCTAAGTTCTTTACATCGGGTGTTGATAAAGGTCATACCATCATGCTTCTTAGTGTGAGTGTGTAAAAAGAGCTGAGGAGATGTAGGCTTCCTGCCTATAGACTTTTTTTGCATCAGAATAAAATGTTATAAGTGTACTACAATTTTCAAAAATTTCGATAGAGTTTCCTCTATTAATATTTACCCCCTATTGAACAGAGAAAGGAACTCAATAACACAATCATACATAGCACCAGGCATTTATAGCATTAAAATTCTCCATAATACACATGTATTTTCATTCTAAAATTCACACATCAAATTAAATTGAAAAACATCAAAGTAAAAAAATCAGAATATAAATATAAAGTATAGATACTTACAAGTTTCTCTGCATGCTCCTAGTAGGTAATAGATCCTCTAGTATATACGAGAAGACTCTCTCCCCTCGGTCCTCCTTGTTTGTTGGTAAAATTGCGCTTTGAAATGGACATTATCTCAAGTGATGCCCAATACTGCTGCCAACGACTCCATATTTCTTCAGATATATATGAAGGTCGTACGTTAGTGTTGTTTAGCGCATCAAGAAAATCTCTATAACGTGTAGGAGCTTGTCTCTTTCATACTTTATAAATTACCGCATAAAATTTGGAATCTCAAAAAAAATCTTTCTGAAGAAAAAAAAACATACTATAAGAACTTATAATCTACATTATTTATCTAATTAAAGTAAAAAATTAATTAGATAAAAAATACAAAAGAATATATTTTTTGTACCTCAAACTCCTGATAATAAAAATCCTTTGTCGCCTGACAGACATTCTTCTATATATAACCCTTAAGATCAATCTTCTCCTTGAACTTGGAAGTCATGTTTCCTGAGCACGTTCTAGACAGAACCAACTTAATAAATAAGCAATTTTAGATAATTTTCAAATTAAAACCTATAACTTCAATATAAACCTATGATGTTATTATGTATATATTTTCACTTACGGATTATAGACTAGTGTGATGTGCATTCTTCCATCTACTCTCTTAGCTCCAGGTTGGAGGTCGCCTTCTTCATCCGCAACATTTACCCCTGATATCTCTGTCGTTATAGGGGTGGTGGATGGTGTAGGGCTGCTAGATGGTGTAGCTATAGATACAGAAGGTGATGCCTCATTTGGATGTGTAATAGTTGGAGGTACAACACTTGATTCTGTAGCAGCTGCAATATGTGATGCTTCACCTGGAAAGTAACTAGCTCCAAATCGTGGTAACTTTAACCTTGGTTGCATCAATCCTGTTTTCTCTTTGGTGACATATGTTTAACCTAAAATTCACATTTTATTGAACATTCTAGTAATAGAACAATATAAATTGAATATATAACAATATATTATTATGCAATAACAGGTTTATTCATATAATATTCTATTAAAAACAAAAATTTAATCGCTATCATGATCACTTAATCGTAAATCAAAATTATCATCATCTTTTTTTTCTAAAGAATTAGAATCAAACTCAAGCTCCTCTTTAGATCTCTCACCCTCGTCATCTTCTTCAGTAAAAATTTCAAATTATTCATTATTTGGATCATTCAAAGGTTCATTCTCGTCAAATGTAACACATGCATTTATTTCATAAACATTTTTCTGAAACACTTCACTTTCAATTATGTTATTTTTCTTATTTTCCATGTAATTCAAAAACACCTCTCGGTTTTACTTTACAAACGACCAACCAATTTGACTTATCTCGTCGTAAGCTAGGAAAAGGGACATAATACACTTTAATTGCTCGCATTGCCATCACAAAGGTTCAAATTGTCTAAATTTTCTTCGCTGGTTGATTTTAACTAGATTGTATTGGTTGTGCACTTTTGTACCAACATTAGAATTGGATCAAACTAGTCATACTTAAATATCACACTCTGCTTTATTGACAATGCAGGTACTCAATTTCAAGTATCTCAATAATTTTACTATAGTAATTCATCAATCCTCTCTGTATGCAAACCCCACTATTTACTATTGTCATGATATGACTATGATATTTTGTAGAAAATTTGTATCCATTAACGAAATACACTAGATACAATTTAACAATTCGCGAAGGTCCATTCGCAATATCACATAAGAATTTGTTCTCTATTGGATTTTTTAAGGCCTACAAAAAAAATTATCATCTTAAATAGTATAATGTCATTTGAACATTTTGATCTGATAATTCATCTATTTCAATAATTGTAAGTGAAAACTTGCATATTTCTCGAACCATCGAGGAAAGTGTCTTTTAACTTCTTTATTGATATCATCCTGCATTTTTTTTAAGCATTAGTTCACGTAACCATTCCTCGTATAATCTAAAGGCATTATTATGTATTTTAGTTGTGAACAACACTAACTTTGAAAACCCAAATAATCAATTTGAAAATCAACTTCAACTTACAAGGTTAAACCTCTTGATAGCTCAATAAAATGTAACCATAGACAACCTCTATTTCTTCCTCTGTTAACACTCTTCTTGTTGACCGTCCATATGTTCATCTAGGATATATGAAAATGGATAATTTACCATTAACATCACTTGTTCCTCCCCATCGTCATTACGAGGACTTTTCTTTCTCTTGTGTGCACATGTGAGTCAAAATAATGTGAACAAAATGTACTTGCTTTCTCCACTAAATAGGCATTACATATCGAACCTTCAACCCTAGCCTTATTTTTGATATTTTTCTTCAAGTGATGCAAATGCTTACATTAAAAATAGCTATTGATATACAATTTTGTGATTAAAACATGTTATAACTCTAATTTAAATATTTACTTTAATTACCTCTCAAACAAATACATCCATCGATATTGAACTGGACCAGTAAGTTTAGCCTCATGTACTAAATGCACGGGTAGAAGCTCCATACAATCAAAGAAGCTTGGAAGGAAAATCCCTTCTAATTTGCACAAGATTACAGAAATTTCCTTTTCTAATTTTTCCATTTCAACCAACTTTATTTTAGATGACATTAAGCTTTTGAAAAACAAAGTTAATTCTATTACAACTTCTCAAACTTTATTTGGTAGCAACTTTCGAAATGCAATTAGAATTAGTCTTTGCATAAACACATGACAATCATGAATTTTCATCCCAAATAATTTGTGCTTCCTCATGTCCATACACCTTGCCAAGTTTGAAACATATCCTTTGGAAAACTTTAGACTTTTTAACCATTCATACAAAATTTCCTGCTGTTTTTCATCCAAAGTGTAGCAATCTTTCAGATATATATCGGTGTGAAGATCTTTATCTAACTGATTCCTTCTACAAAAAAGCTTCAAATCAACTTATGATTTTGCACTGTCCTTTTTCCTCCCTTCAATGTTCATTATGGTATCAAACAAATTGTCAAAAATATTTTTTCAATATAGATCGCATTTAGATTATGACGTATCAAATTAGTTTTCCAATATGACAAATCTCAAAAGATGCTTCGTTTTCTCCAACCAAAGTTTTTACTAATGCTTGTATTAACTTCATTAGGTTCAAGTTCTATAACTTTTAGTAACCCTAATTCATTAATCCCCTGCAATATCTCTTCACGAGCTTTGTGAGGGGGAGGAGGTGTTTATATCATCCTATTCTTAATAAACGTTTGTTTATTGCGTCTAAATGGATGATCTGGAGGAAGAAATTTCTTGTGGTTATCAAACCAAGATGTTTTGGCCTAGTTTGGAAGAAAAAATGCATCGGAATCATTACCACAATAAAGACAAGCCAATTTTCCTACTGTGCTCCATCTAAACAATATAGCATACGCCAGAAAATCACTAATAGTCTACACCAAAGCTGCTCTCAATACAAAATTTCTTTTAAGAGACACATCATATGTCTCTACACCATATTCCTAAAGATGATGCAAGTCAGATACCAATGGTTGTAAGAATACATCAATTTTATACTTTGGATTTCCAGGCCCTGGTACAATCACTGTCAAGAACATATATGTCTCATTCATACACATCCTTGGAGACAAACTATAAGGAGTAATTATAATTGGCTATAATGAATATTGTTGGCCGGATTAACTAAAAGGTTGGAATCTATCCATCGATAATCCCAACCTAACATTTCGACTTTCAGCTGCAAACTCATAATGGATGTTATTGTAATGTTTCCATGCCAGTGCATCCGATGGATAGCTCATTATTCTATCTTCTTATTCATGTTCATTATGTCATCTCATGAGATGCAGTAACATCAGAGGCATATAGTCTTTGAAGTCTTAGAGTTAGCAAGAAATAATGCATTCGCTTCCAAGTTACTAATTTCTGTTTCATAGTACGCTTTCTAGGTTTGAACCTAGATTGATAATAAAATTTGCACTTTTATAATTCCATACCATCTCCAAAAAACAACATATATCCCAATTTGTAATAATCAATTTTTTTATTTAGCAAGCCAAAACTCCTAATAAGTTTCTTCATATTGTAAAAATTATCAACCATGGTATGATCAAGAGGCAATGATTCATTATACCAACCAAGAATTCCATCAAAACTTCGATCAGGGATATGCCTTTCAGACTTTATGTTCAATATTCAAGCAATTGAAGACAATTGAGTCATCGTCTCACAATTTGGCCATAATTCTTGGTCAGCTGATTGTAGTAAGTCAAAAAAACTATTTTACATGTGGGTTTGGTTCTTCTTGTAGATTTTCTATAGTTTCCTCAAAGGTATAATCGACTGCGTCATAAACCATTTGAATGTAAGGATTTTTAGTTGCACCCACATTATTTATTCTAAACACAATCCCCCTTCAAACTCATCCATATTTATTAACGAGTTTACTTAATTACCCCTTGAGGTGCTACAAATCAATGGCTTCCTATGTCGTGTACACTCAAAATAATTTAGAACAAACTATTTTTCTTAACAAATGGAGATTTACTACATCAATAGGAAGAAAACAAATATGTTTGCACTTTTTACATGGATATTTGATATGTGGTCCATCTATATATGCAGGTTGAGAACATGTATAGTGAATAAAAACTTCAACTCCCTCAACAAACTCAGGATTAATGAAATCATCAGATGTTAATCATATATACATCCAAGATCTATCAACATTACTCATTTATGCAAAATTATTATTTTAAAAAAAGTAACAGGCTGTTTGGAACCGCAAGAATTAAATTCAATCTTGTAATTGAATTCAATTCGTGCGTTTGGAAGGTTGAGAATGACATGAATTCAATTCGTGCGTGGGTTTAAACCCCACTTGCTTCATAAATTCAATTCACGCAACAACACTCATGAATTCAACTCCAAAGCAACAAATCTCTCTTCTCCCACGGTGAAATCTAATAATACCCACATGCAGCCCTAATCTTCAGCAGCCAAAACACAAGGCAGTAGCCGTCATCTTCAGCACCCAAAGCACCCAAAATCAAGCAGCAGCCGATCACTCTTCTTCGATGACGCAGCAGACTTGATTGGTTTTGAACCGTAAGATTCTCCTGTTATCTGTAGAGAAATAAAAGTGAGATGAATTCGAATGTTTATCCTGTATTCCATCTCCACCAAGGTTGTAGCCATCTTGCTCTGGATGAAATGTTATGATGGTGGTTTTAGGATCAGTAAGGGTTGCTTCAGGAACAAAAGATGCACAGTGCTTACTGTACCGTGTGTTGGTTTTGTAGCACGAGACGATAGTAGTGCAAAAGGTGGTAGAAAGGACAAAGAACATTGTAGTTGGAAGCCATGGTAGGTAACAACGCAAACTCAGAGCCATAGCCTTGATGTTTCAAGTGTGTGAAGATAGTGAGTGAGAGCTGATGTTTTTAAGTGGAGAGTGGTAACTCTCATACAGACCAATGCAAAGATAGAACCAAGGAATGGATTTGTCTCCAAGTAACATCAGCTCATCAAATGGCTATGGAAAAAGAAGCTAAAGTTGACTTTGAATTGAATTATTCACACAATTATTGGAATGTGTATGCCTAAGTAATTTTTTAATTTTTCTTGCAACGAGCCTTAGGAATCATAAGTGATGTAGTTTACCTATGATTTCTCTCTGTTTTATGTTTAAATGTCCCATCGTCTGATTTACAACTTGCAAGTATCATTCTGAATATCATCGTAAGCGATTCAATCCTTTTCTCATTAAGGAGAAAAAAATGATAAATAGAAACTTGTTAAAACTTGTTATGATATATGTAATTTGGAGTGAAATATCAAAATTTGATAGTGCCTTGTAGTTATCAAATTATAATAGCTTATGCATTTTTAAGCTTCTAAATTATAATAGCTTTCTATTAGCTTTATAATTCGATCTAGCATGATATTATTTGTAACCAATTTTTCTTTTCATTTTAATAATAAATTTTTTTTAATGATATTACTTATAATGAAATTGATGTTTATAAGTTGCTCTATGTAAGTGTGAATATTTATTAGTTAATAACATTATTTTTTAGTCAGGGGGTAAATGTGTCATATGAAATAATTGAATTCAATTCTAATCTTATTGGATTTGTTCCAAACAGTGTAATTGAATTTAATTTTAATATTTATGGATTTGTTCCAAATAGTGTAAATTAAATTCAATTCAATCTTATTAATGTAATTGAATTCAATTCATTAATGAATTCAATTAGAAGGTTTCCAAACAGCCTGTAAGAATTAATGACAATAAATTTTAAGTAATCATGTTTGAATTAATCACTTACAAGTTGATTTCCAAAGTTTGATTTTAAATAAACACTATAATATGTGACATTATTTACACCTGTGAATTGAGAAAGGAAGTTCTCGCTGTGACTCCTAAGCTCGTGACATTTTTCACCAATAAGCCTCATGGGAGTTGCATCACAGGATTCCAGCCTCTTTACCATCATAGGGGTTTCTTATGCCTCAAATCATTGTGAATTCTCCGTAACTATATAACTTACTTCTTTTTTTTTTTTTTTTTGATTCAAGTTTGTACATTAAGTTCGAATTAAAAGAAACACTAAGCTACGTGACATTATTACACCATATGAATCGAGAAAGCAAGTTCTTGCTATGACTCCTAAGCTCATGGAATTTTTCACCGATAAGCCTCATGGGAGTTGCATCACAAGTTTCCAGCCTATATACCATCATAGGGGTTTCCTAAGGTTTATTATGCCTCAAATCATTGTGAATTTTCTGTAACTATACAACTTACTAGTTCTTTAATTTTTTATTCAAGTTTGTACATTAAGTTTAAATTAAAAGAAACACTAAGTTACACGACATTATTACACCATATGAATCGAGAACGCAAGTTCTCGCTGTGACTCTTAGGCTCGTGAAAATTTTCACCTATAAGCCTCATGGGAGCTGCATCACGGGTTTCCAACCCATATACCACCATCCTAGGGGCTTATTATGCCTTAAATCATCGTGAATTTTCTGTAACTATACAACTTACTACTTCTTTAATCTTTTGATTGAAGTTCGTACACTAAGTTTGAATTAAAAGAAACACTAAGATATGTGACATTGTTACTTTATATGAATCGAGAAAGCAAGTTCTTGTTGTGACTCCTAGGCTCATGAAAATTTTCACCTATAAGCCTTATGAGAGTTGTATTACGAGTTTCCAGCCTATATATCATCCTAAGAGTTTATTATGCATTGAATCATCCATAAGGTCTCAAACTCATTCCATATACAGTAAATACTTATGTAATCATAAATCTACTCATCAATGATTCAAACAAAACCTAAACATAAATACTTAGACTATTAAAGAAGAACATAAAAACTCATCAATGATTATAAGAATATTCTAAACAACAACACAAAATCAAGTCCTCCTTTGCATTCACACAAAACTGAAACATAAATACTCGTACTATTAAAGCAACACATACAATAGACATTAGTTGGACAACTTACCTGGATGGATGGACAACTACAGACTACAAAGAAGAAGGATGAGCAACACTCTTCAATACAAAATAGGGTCTGCAAAAAAGAATATTTTGTATTTAATATAAAACACTTGTTCAATAATTTTATATTTATATCTGTTACATACAATGTCAAATTTCACTATAAGTATTAAAAATTCTTACAATCAATTATTGGCATAATGTCAACAAAAGCATGTAATATATACCAATACAAGCAGAACACTTTCAACATGTGATATAAACATAAAAAAGAGATAAGCATAATGTTTTTGTTACTTCTTTTGTTGCCGTGGGAATTCTCTTACATAAGTGATAGAATAAATGGATCACAAAACTTTATCATCGTATTTTATACTAAAATAAACCAAAACTTGCCATAAAACATATGCTTATAATCTCTAACCAATATTTTCTTATGTTAGGCATAATGTAATGGAATTTATATTACAACATGTAGTTCAAATAGCATGCTTCATTAGTGCTCCAAACAAGTTCTTCATTATACCATTTTCCTTATGATTAGAGTCGATTATCATAATCTCCCTTACTTCTATTGAAATGCAATAACTCCACCAATGCTTATTCTAAATGGGAGGATTAGAAACAATGAAGAAAAAGATATTCAACTCCAATTCATTATCTAAACTGTTATTTCATACATTAGTGCTAATATAAATAAATAAAATACAAGTACCAATCTAGTCTTGTATGCATCAATAGCAATATCCAAAGCATTGCCAATATATGTTGCATATATGAAGACAATATGCAAGAAATTAATAGATAACAAGGATAAGGATTTGTCCACATTTTTCTTCAGTATTTAGTTTACATTTGTGTAACAAGATTACACCAATTTCAATGCGTCAATGGATAGAACAATTTATTAGTTTCAATCTAGGAATTAAGGCAATTCCAATCTATAATTTCATAAATTGAACTGACTTAATATTATTTCATTAAATCAAAGAAAGCAAAAGATGTTTTAGATTCAGTTTTGATGGTCGAGTGAGGGGTGATGATGAAGTTAGATTGGTAGGACGTGTATTCAAGTGATATAAGCCTTACATTGTTCTATCCAAACCAATTATACTCCAAGTTTTTACGTTCTATGTTTAGCGAAAATTTGATTATAATCAGAAATAATAATGAGATCCTCTTATCAAATTGCTAACAAATAACATATTTTGAAAATGTTAGTAAGGTTAAGAGCTCAAAAAATAAATTAAAAACAGAAAAAAAAAGTACAGAAAAGAAAAAGGAAAAGTTAGTTTTTTCTGCAAAATAAAATAGTATGGGAGTTGCTTATCTACTGTACTTTTTCTCTATAAAAAGGATGGATAATAGAAAATGTGCATTGATTGCATGTTTATAATCAATATAACATTAAAGTATCACCCAGTCTTAAGTTAGATAATATGTTAGATGAGTTTTATAGGTATAATATCTTTATGAAATTTGATTTAAAATCTAAATACTGTCAAATTAGGATGAGGGAAGGGGATGAGTGTTAAACTACAATCAAAATATTAAAAAAAACAACTTTATGAATGGTTAGTAATGCCATTTGAAATCACAAACACACTAAGCAATTTTATAAGGTTAATTAATCTTATTTCGCATGTATTCATTAGAAGTTTGTTGTTTTGTATTTTGATGACATTTTGGTGTGCAGTAGGGATTTTAATGAACTTATGTGTCATTTATAACACACAAACTCAAATAATACACAATCTCAAACACACAATATTCAAAATGATGTTTATATATAAGCATTTAAATGAAGACTTGAAATAAACACAATGGGTTGTAAATAATTAGGAATTTCACTCATACAAGTAAAAGCACTAGGTACATATAACCATTTCATAAAAACTTCAAGAAGAGTTTGTTTTTATAATGGCATGTTGATCATATGGATTCTAAGTAACATAATTCATAACATGTGATGCCTTAACCAATCAGTCTAAATACATATGAAGATCACCTTTTAACCTTGCCCAAAACCATATATACATAAGAAAAAAAAAACAAGACAAGATTGAAGCACTCATAAGTAGTTTAATAGTATTTGTAAATAATTAGGAATTTCACTCATACAAGTAAAAGCACTAGGTACATATAACCATTTGATAAAAACTTCAAGAAGAGTTTGTTTTTATAATGGCATGTTGATCATATGGATTCTAAGTAACATAATTCATAACAT
>JANZLX010000004.1:2723865-2736045 GCA_025531955.1 Erythroxylum orinocense | reverse complement strand
AATAAAAATTGAAAATATATGCAAAAAATCAAGATAGAAAACAAAAAACTGTTTTCTGAAAGTAAACGCACCCTTAACCTCCTCAAGAAAAAAAAAACTAGAAAATAAAATCTCACTTCTTACATTTAGGCAAGTTATAATAATATTTAGTCCATTGGTTGCATAGGTACTATATATCACAATAAAGAGTCATTCATAGCATAACAAAACCATGGTATTCTAGAGAAGAGTTATAGACCATACTTAGTTGTCACTGTTTGTGAAGCAGATGCTACACCCTCTTAGGCCCTAAGTAGATGCGACAGATAGGGACGAAGTCAGACTCAACTCTAAGGAGGGGCCAACATCTAAAGTTTTTTTTTAAGGGGGACCACTTATATTTGTAATTTTAAAAATTTTAATTATATAAATAATTTAAAAATATATATTTGAAAGGGGGGGGCATGGCCCCCCTCTCCTATAACATGGCTCCGTCCCTGGCGACAGAGGAGGAGGGACAAAAAGATGGAAGAGGGGGGCTTCGGTAGCGACAGAGACGAGGACGGTGGGGCTTCAGTAGGGATATAGACGAGCACGGTGGGACAACGATGACAGAGAGAAAAGGCAAATGCGATGGAGGAGGGGAAAAACCAATGCTAGACCCTTTGAAGCCTAAGAAAATGGTGACATTTATTTTTCAAATTTACTGACTGTATTTCGTCGATAAACCCCGCCACTTATTTATGCCGCCAAGCATTCTCGTCTATTTTATCAACGGAAATTTTTCATTCGTCGAAATAATTTCTCTCCACATTTACCGACAATAGGGACGGAGGTAGGTAGGGGTCAATGGTGCATTGGGCCCCCACCCTCAAAATTATTAAATAATTATATTATATATACATGTATATATATATATTAGAACGGGGTTATTTAGAGGTTAGTGGTACACTGGACTCTTCAAAATTTAAAAATTAAATATTTGGACCCTCCTATCTTAAATTTCTAGCTTCGTCACTGACCGACGAATATTTTGTCCGTCACAAAATGAAAATTTTCCTATAATGTTACCGACAGAATATAATTTTCTGTTAATAATTTGCTACAGTTTCGTTTCCATCAGTAATTTCTGTTGGAGCAAGCTGTACATTCTTGTAAAAGGAAAGATAGCGTATCTATGATTTTTTGATTTATAGGGATAGTAGCAATTATAGGGATATAGCAATTATTTTTATTATAGCATTTATTAGAACCCTGCAATTTTTCTGTATCTTCTCTGTATATAAACATAGCATGTTACGGGAAATAATAAGAAGAAAAAGAACACTTCTTTTATCAATTTCCATCGCTAATTACTTTTTTTTTTTGTTGTGAAATTCATCGGGTCTAAACTTTGATTGGAACTGGAAGATGCCAAATCCTTCTCTTTGGAGCAAAAGGTTGAATCCTCAACCCAAAAGGCCCCCCACACTTCGGCCCGATGAAATAACTGGGAAGATGTAAATCAGGTACTCAGCGGTCCGCTAAAAGATAGATGAGCAACTCACAAGCTTACAAGAAACTCACAAGGGATTCAAGAATGTTGCTCTCACACTGTAAACCGTGGGATTCAAATCTTGCACTTTGCAGCAAATTTGCCTTTCCGGATCCAACTAAACTACGCCCTGCGGGCATGCCAAATCCTTCTCTGATTCATAGGGTGAGAGTTTATAAGGATCCTGATCAGCACCTGTGGGACAAGGTGAGAACAGTGTTTTTACACTTTATATCTTCGTACCCAAGTCGAGAAAAGAAATGGAGAGACTAAGAGAGAACTTTGGCTTGTGTATTGAGCAAGTTCAAAGAAGAAATTATCGCTGGGTCTTACCTGGAAGGAACCTGACACTTTGTTACTTGAAGTTGGAGTATGCAAAGAAGGCGAAGGTATGGAAATTGCGGCGACAGAAACTTGAAAGACAGTACTTTGTTGTTCCTTGTGTTCGGTGAAAGTTTTTCTTGTCTTTATCATTGTCATATTCAGAAATAATTTTATTATAAAATAATAATTTGAAACAAAACGTACCGTTTGAATGGAACTATTGCCTATTGGGCTTTGGGTAAGAGATAACTGTCTTTTAGGAGTTCAAATCTTTTATTCAATATTATGGTATTTTATTGTGTCCAATAAATTTCAGCTATTTATTTATGTGGGTCTTGCATAAGACCTACGTGAGGTCCGCAAAATAAATAGTTAAAATTTTATGAGATAAAATAAGACAGAGTAAAACTGGATAGAGGATCTAAATTCGTCAGTTAGTTAGTGTTTACTAAGCGCGTATAAAACGGAGCTTTTGCTAGAACGCGTAAACTCCGGAGTCAACTCTTCTCGGACTCGGTTACACCAGAATCCCAACGAGCACATCGTCCCTGTGTTGTTGTCCTAACTCATGGTCATGGAGTCTTATCATCCAACCTCTCTCTGTCTCCTCTCGCTGTGTGTTCTCTCCTCGCTTTCTCTCACTCTGTGTTTTCACAGACATTTCTCTCCGATTGATAATTACCTTATCAACTGTGGCTCCGCGGTCTACTCCTCTGTGTTCAATCGCCGATTCGTCCCCGATGACGATTCTTCCAATTCCAACTCACCTTTGCTATCTTCAGTTCTGACGATCCCGGTGGCTGACCAAAACCCAGTTCCTAATTCTCAACAAATCTATCACACGGCGAGAGTTTTCAAGCAACCTTCTAAATATGTGTTCCGGATCAAGGATCCTGGGACCCACATGGTACGTTTACATTTCGACCCTTTTGTTTCTTCGAATTGGGATTTGAGTGAAGCTCGATTTCATGTTTTGGTTGATGGGTATGTGGTGTTGAGTGATTTTTTTGTATCGAATGCGGCGAACCCTGTGATTAAGGAATATCTCCTGTGGGTTGATTCTGATAAGCTTGTAATCACATTTGTTCCTGCAAAAAAGAATAATATTGGGTTCGTGAATGCAATTGAAGTGATTTCTGCGCCTAAAGATCTAATTGCAGATGTGGCCATGTTTGTTAATGGTGATAAAGTTCAGAAATTTGATGGTTTAACTAAGCAAGCTCTTGAAACCGTCTATAGGGTCAATATTGGGGGTCAGAAGTTGACACCTTTTAATGATACAGTATGGCGGACATGGGTTCCTGATTATGAGTTCTTCAAATCAAGTCATGATTCAGAAAAGGTATATTTCAGTGGGTATATTATGTACGGGGATGGACGTGCTAGCCGTGAAGTTGCCCCTGATTTTGTGTATAGTACTGCTCGAGTGATTACCAGCAAAAATGCTTCAATTCCAAATGTGAACATGACATGGGAGTTTCCTGTTGATGAGGGTTATAGATTTCTTGTGAGACTGCATTTCTGTGATATTGCTAGTATAGCTCTTGGCTTGTTGAATTTTAATGTCTACGTGAATGGGCATTTGGCATATGAAAACTTGGATCTCTCCTTAATTACTTATATGCTGGCTGCTCCATTTTATGTGGATTTTTTAGTTGATGGTGGTAAGTTTAATGTTTTAACTGTTAGCATTGGACCCTCGAACATGAGCAAGGGATATAGTGTAGATGGTATTCTGAATGGTTTGGAGATCATGAAGATGAATAATTCTATGGGTAGTCTTGATGGAAGTATCTGTGAAGGAATGGTTTGGAAGAATTGGCCAAGGAAGAAGATTGGTGTTTTAATCCCTCTGGTTGCTGTTCTCTGTTTGGTTCTGAGTTTATCTACGATTTTCCAGAGGAGGGCAGTCCGGAATTCTCTTGCATGGACAAAATTGCCTATTGAGGAAGCTGACGGGAAGAATGGAAATCAACAACTATCATCGAGAACATGATGTATCTTCTATACGTACGCTTTCTTGTATGATATAACTGGTCCAGCTCTATGAAGGATAGTACTCTTTATTTATGCTATAGGTCACGGGTATTTCCAATTACCTAAATAGTTTTTGTGCAGTGTATGTGTTTTTTTTTATCTGCTTACCAGGAGCTAATACCTCTCGTCAGGTGCATGCAATAGCCTATAACTCACGTGCTCCAGCCAGACCACGTGATCTGGGAATATCTTTTGATAATTGATAGTCGAATTGCTAAATGCTTTCCTGTATTCTACTGCCTGTTTAATTCTATTTATAGCTAGTTAATATAAATCCTTTATGCATTTCGTTCTTGTCGTGTTCAATTGAATTCTCTTTGATGCTAGATTGCCTAAAATTTTCTTTGATTGTGACCTGATAGTTACTAAAGACCGGTGTTTCTGCTTTAACAATTTTTTTTTTTTAACCTTGAAGAACTTTAGAGCTCAGTACACTGCTTATGAATCAAATTGGTGTTTAGAGTCCATGTTTTGAAATACAATCTGAACTCTTTATATAGAGAAGCAAGCAGTTTTTCTTGCAGATGGTTGCTGTGAATGTTCTGTTCTTTCAATCCCAAATTGTAATAGTTTTGCATTTCTTTCTGGAGATCATGATCAATAAGAATTTCATTGAAGAGATGCAATTAACAGAACTACCTGGTTGTCAGTAATCATTTGTTCTGCTAGTTGCCTGTTAATCAACCTTGTTCTTTCTAGGCCATTCAGTGTTGTGAAAACTGCACTCAAGACATCTGTTACTTCACCATGCAAATTTTTAACGGAGTTAGCATTTGGGCCTGACCTGGTGGATCACTTGATAGAAGCCTTGCCCAATTTTTTATCCGGGATATAAAGTTAACGATTACAATGTTCAATCGATTCATAATTATAAAAATTTTAGTTTGGTATTTTTTCAGTTCGATTTATTTTAATAACTTTTGTTATTAAAAATTTGATTATTTTATTAATTAATCAGGTAATTTTTGTAAATTAATATATTTTTATAAATTAAAATAAATTAATTAATTTTTTAATAATATTTTCAATTAAAGTTTAAATTATTCAACAAATAAGTACATTATTTTTAATTATATTTTAAAATTTTAAATTTATTCAATTTTTGACCGATTTTATAACGGTTTAATCATTAATGCTAGTTGAATTTTTACAACCTTAAATTTTGTATCTTATTAGTTTAATTATTGGTTTGGGTGGGTCCGCACTATTTTAGGTTTTATCCCCTTTAATTCAGCGAGTTGAACTTCAACTGTGAACCCTGTGGGTGTCTGAGGCTCGAACTCGAGACCTCAGAGTTTTGTTGGGTGCTTGACCCACACTTCTCATCACTTGAGCTATAGCTCAGTGGTATGAGGCGTGGCGTTCCACGCCAACAAAACTCCTAGGTCCTGGGTTCAACTCGCAACTCATCCAGCAAAGGGATAATTTTTTCTTGGCAGTGAGATGCTTCATGTGGGTCTGAGCCACGTCCCAGCCAACCGCAGAGGTACCCGCCCAAACCAATTATTAAAACGTAAACGTCTGGTCAAGTTGTTTAGATAGAAATAAAATTCTTCACTTTTTTTAATCAGAGAAGAGTTACGGAGATCTAATTCAAACTTAAAAAATATTTTCAGACCGACATCATAGCCAATTCTAATGCCATAAATTAAACTTTTAGTGCAATAAACGGCGAGGATGACGGTCCAAGCACCTGCGAAGAGCAATAAACGGCGAGGACGACGGTCCAAGCACCTGTTAAGACTTAAGAGACAACATCGGCAACCGGACACGCACGACCACACGCTAAACACACGACCCACGCAAACCACGTACTCCGACACACAAGTCTGCATACCCGAATCCACCACCTTGGATTTTCCAACTCTTCAATCTCAGCAGGAAATTTTAAGAACATTCTAATTGCGTCATAAAAATTCCATAACAGTAACATTCGGAGGTGGCATGAGAAAATGCAATGAAAGTGATGGGCATGATCAGCATGTATAGTTGCATGAAGCATGCAGCTTGGAGCCTGCTGAGAAGTAAACACTTCCACTGATTGCAAGTAAACAATGTCACGTTGGTCCAGTCCTACCATTTGTTTCCACTTTGGCCTCGCAATCTCGATAGGAACAACTAAAATAAACTTCTGACTCTTGGATAGATACTGTTTTCATATGAGCTAATGATGAGGTAGTTGCATACTAACCCTCAAATCTTGTTGATTAAACTATAGTTCAAAAATATGGTATGGGATAAATATATTTTTAGTTTTTAATTTTTAGTTTGTTTCTGAAAAAATTTTCAAATTCGAATTGAAAGTTAAACTAGTAAAATAAAAGATTTAAAATTTAAAAGGTTCAAACGGTATTAAACTATTATAAAATTGAAATTTTTAAAAAATGATTAAAAATTCTTGTCAAAAAATTTAAAATTTAATTAAAAAAGAGACTTATTTTGGTTTATAAAAATTGATTAATTTATGAAAATTAGCTAATTAATTTTTAACAACAAAAATTATTAAACTAAATTAAATTGAAAAGTTGCTCAGTTCAAAGTTTTCGTTGTTAAATTAGTCGAAATGACTCAGTTTTTATATCAAGAACTTCGTTAATATTCTTAACAAAAATTTCACCTTGAAAATCTAAACATATGAATGAAAACATAAAATGTATCCAATTAATTAAGTTAAAAGATTTAAGAAATAGATTAAATTGGACCTAAAAATATATATGTTTATCTCAAAATACTGTTATTGGATCCATAACATGCCCAATGTTCTTACTTGGCGGCTTAAATAACTCTGTCCCTATTGTCAAGCTACCTATAAAATATTGCAAGACATGCAACACTGTCTTTGTATATATGTATAGGGTCATATCACCATCAAACCACACACAATTCCCCTGAATCCTAACGACTTGTGTAGCTTTCTCAATCTGCCTCCGAGAGAAAGAACAAATGGAGCCAAATGTGGTGACACGATTGCCTCCTCAATCTCAGAACCAGACTAACGTGGCTCGAACAACGATCAAGCTAGTGCTTTGCATGGTCTTGCTGGGTTATCTGATTCTGTGGATCATGATGCCTACTAACACATATAAGCAGATATGGTCACCTAACATCAGAGCAAAACTAAGTTCTACTTATTTTGAAACACAAGGTATGCTAACTTGTTCTGATCTTTTAAAGCTCTTCACATGGTGAAGAAAACCAAGTTTAACATGTATTAATCCTTCTTCCAGGAATGACATTACTGCTTTACACGTTTACCATTATCTTCATATCTATCTTGGGCTGCATCTATCTCCACCTGGGAAACAAATCGATCAAGATTGAATCACAAAGGTGACTAACAATCTGAACTGGTTTTTGCATCTCATTTCTATGTGATTAAGGTTTCCAACTTCTATACTCGCGGATTATGTAGATTATCTGAACTAATGAACTGAATGTCTGCTTTGTTTTAGGAACCGGTTGCTCAAATGGAAAAGGCCGATGCTCGTGAAAGGACCTCTGGGGATTGTTTCAGGAATAGAGATAGCTTTCCTAATAATGTTCATAGCACTACTGATTTGGTCTCTGTCAACTTACTTACATGTCAGCTTTGCCACTGTAACACCAGAGTCAGCTGCAAAGAACGGAGAGAAAGTGTAAGAACTTCACAGAACTACTTTTAATGCAATATAGGGAATGTAACTAATAAACTTGTCGATGGGGTTTTTTAATTTCAGATGGCAATCAAAATTGAACATGGCGGCTGTAAGGCTAGCTCTTGTCGGAAACATATGCCTAACACTTCTCTTCTTCCCGGTGGCTAGAGGGTCGTCGGTGCTGCCACTATTCGGCCTAACCTCAGAAGCTAGCATTAAGTACCATATGTGGCTGGGCCACTTGGTCTTGACCTTCTTTACTGCTCATGGTCTAGCTTACATTATCTACTGGGCTGTTACAAATCAGATCTCAGAGGTATGTTAAAGTTTTGTTACAAATCTTTTTCTTCCTTTTGTGAAAGTTTTGTTTAAATGTGTGTCTATATACGATTAAAGTGCCTTTTGGAGGAGCTAGGTCCCTCAAGTCAACTATCTACAGTTCTTGTTGTAAAGTATCTCCTAAGCTTTGGGACCAGTTAAATAGAAAAAGGAAAATGTATTGTTTTATTCAAGGTCAACCTTGTCGGGGCGGTTTTGTTTTGCTTTTTTCATTACGTTATCTTTTATATAATTTTTTAATCATGATCCATGAAGCAACCAATTTATTTAATTTCTTTTGCCTTTTTTTTCGTATGACTAAAAACTTAATCTGTTTGACCGGTTCAATTATAAAAATTTTAAATCAGTTAATTTTTACTTCAATTTTTAATTTTCTGATTTGATTATATTTAATAATTAAAAAATAATTAATTATTAATTAATTGTCAACTTTTATAAATTAATAAATTTTTATAAATTAATTAATTTTATTTAATAATTTTTTAATTAAATTTCAACAACTTTATTTAACTTTTAATTGATTTTATAATAACTTAATATAGATAAAATTCTTTAAATATTAAATATATTGTCTTATTAGTTTAACTTCTGAGCTTTTTAAACATTTTTTTGCTTTTTAAACATTTAACCCCTACGTTTTACCCCTTGGCAAGGTATGTCCTTTTCTATTTTAGAAATGAACTTATTACCTCATTTGACCACCAATCAATGGAGTTTAAAATTAAAAAAAAAACTTTTTTACCCCTATATTATGATGTTATTACATCAAACCTCTGTATTGGTTTTTGATTTATTTTATTGCGTCCTCTATTTCAAAAATAAAAATTATTTTAACCATGAACTATATTTTGACCATTAATAAATAAAAAAGAAAAAATACGAAAAATATCATTGCCATCACAATTGTACTTTATATCTGGTAATTTTCAAAAATTAAAAAAGAAAATTTATTTATGAAACAGAATTAAAAAAATGACATTTAGAAGAAAATGACATTTTCAATTTTTATTATTTTTCTAATTTTTGTGAAGTAATGGTGAGAAGGTAACCCACAAACGCAAATTTGTAATTTTTTTCATCAATTGATAGTTAGAATGTAAGATTATGAAAAAATAGCACCTTCAATAAAATTTCTTTCTTTTTTAATTTTATTTCAAAACTAAATTTTTTTATAAATTAACGGTCATGAAGTATAATTAAGAAGACAATGATATTTTTAGTATTTTTATTTATTAATAGCCAAAATGTAATTCATGCTTTAAATAATTTTTATTTTTGAAATAGTGAGCATAATGAAATAAAGCAAAACATGTAGAGATTTAATTTATTTTAGTCAATAAAAGACTAAAGGGTATTTTTGTCTAAAAAGTGTGATGATATTATCATAATACAAGAGTAAAAAATTATTTCTGAATTTTGAACTCCTAATATTCTATTTTTCGTTCTAACATTTATGATTTACCGAAGACATTTTGTCATATTTCCGCCAACTCTTTTAAAAAGGGAGTGGATTTCCTAACATTGAGTTATTCATGATTCTAAAGAACTAATTAGATGCCATTTTCATGAATCATGCAATACTACAGATGAAGAAATGGGATAGAACTGGGGTATCCAATGTAGCAGGAGAGGTAGCTCTGTTGGCAGGACTAGCAATTTGGGCCACAACACTCCCTCGTGTAAGGAGAAAGATGTTCGAGCTCTTCTTCTACACCCACTACCTCTACATTATCTTCGTTTTGTTCTTCATCTTTCATATTGGCACCAGTTATGCCTTTATGATGCTCCCTGGATTTTACCTCTTTATGATCGATCGTTATCTAAGGTTTCTTCAATCACGACAAAGTGTTCGTTTAGTTTCTGCCCGTGTTTTGCCCTGTGAGACCGTGGAACTCAACTTCTCTAAAAGCCCTGGTGAGATTAATCACTTAACATTCCGTTTCTTAAAACTCATTTGAGATAATTTTTTTTCTTCAATGCGTTACTGTACATCAACTGTTTTACTGACAGGTTTGAGGTATAGTTCAACTAGCATTATGTTCATAAACGTGCCTAGCATTTCCAAGCTGCAATGGCATCCATTCACTGTCACTTCAAATTGCAGCTTGGAACCTGAGAGATTGAGTGTTATGGTTAAAAGTGAAGGAAGCTGGTCTAAGAAGCTTAATCAGATGCTTTCATCGCCGATTGCCCTTGACCATCTCGAGGTCTCAGTTGAAGGACCTTATGGACCTGCTTCAACCCACTTCCTGAGGTCTGTACCATTGTAGATTTGAAGCTATGTTCTTCCTTCTGTAAGTAAAATCACGAACTGATTGTGTGATTTCTATATGACTAGGCATGATAAGCTTGTGATGTTGAGTGGAGGCAGTGGCATTACTCCTTTCATATCCATAATAAGAGAGCTCATCTTTGCAAGCACCACAAACGATATCAAGACTCCAGAAATACTTCTAATTTGCGCTTTCAAGAACTCCTCAGAACTTACAATGCTGGACCTTTTACTCCCAGTATCTGGAACTCAATCTTCCCTATCGAACCTGCAACTAAAGATTGAGGCCTTTGTTACAAGAGAGAAAGGCCCCTTGAACGATAGCTCAAAACTCCTTCGAACTCTTTGGTTCAAGCCCAAGCCAACAGAAGCATCAATATCTTCCATTTTAGGCCCCAAGAACTGGCTTTGGCTTGGTGCAATCATATCTTCTTCTTTCATCATTTTCCTAATCATAATTGGCCTAATTACCCGGTACTACATTTACCCCATTGATCAAGACTCCAGTGCAGACTTCTCGAGTGCTCTCAGAGTTTTCCTAACAGTTTTAGTTATGTGCATAAGCATAGCCATGACTGCAAGCGCAGTTGTTCTCTGGAACAAGACAAGAAGCATCAAGGAAGGTAATCAGATTCAGAACATAGAAGTTCCCACCCCAGTTGCATCACCAGGGTCGTATTTCATCAATGCTGATAGGGAAATGGAAAGTGTCCCACAAGAGTCTCTTATCCAATCTACTTCTGTGCACTACGGTGAAAGACCTGATCTAAAGAGTAAGTAAAGCCATTCAATTTTGTTATTTTACATAAATTAATTAAATTTACGTTCATGTTATTTGATATTGCATTTATTATATACTATGTTATTTTATTGAGAAAATGAACGAAATATAGAGATTTATCAAATTTAAAATTTTCCAAAAATTATACCAATAAATTTGTAATTATGTTTACTATATTTTAAAATAAAAAAGTTTAAGTTTAAGTAAAATTTTAAAACAATTTTTAGTAATATAATACCAATATTAATTTCTTAATACTATCACTCACTTGATAATTTAATTTATTAATAATTATAATAATCTCAGTTTAACATATTTCATTATTAATATATCATAAATTGATTAAAATTTTCTGGCTTCACCCCTTTTTGATAATGCAATTCTTTTCTTGTGCTTAAGCTTCGGTCAGAAATTGGAAATCCTTATTCAAAGACTCCATTTTAATGCAGAAATGTTGTTCGAATGCAAAGGATCAAGTGTTGGAGTGCTTGTTTGCGGTCCAAAGAAGATGAGACATGAGGCTGCAACAATTTGTTCATCTGGTTTGGCAGACAATCTGCATTTTGAGTCCATTAGCTTCAGTTGGTGATTTACGGTTTACTTGTGGGTTTCTGTCATTTTCTGCATATAGTAGTGTCTGTCTCTTGTAGTTGTATTTGTTTACCAAGAACTGTATCTGTATGGAAGTGTTAACGAACAATACAAGGACGCTGGTTTCTCCTGAGTTTTTATCTCGAAAGCGATATCCATGCAAAGTAGCTCCTAGAAAAAGTATGTAATTAGTGATGTTTTAAAAATCTGATCCGAAGTTAAATTGATAAGATAAGAAATTTAAGATTTAAAAGATTTAACCGGTATTAGATCGTCATAAAATCGATTAAAGATTAAATAAAATTAAAATTTTGAAATATGATTAAAAGATATTGTCCTTATTTATAGAAAATTTTGAAATTTAATTGAAAAAAGATATTATTAAATGAAATTAATTAATTTATTTTAATTTATAAGACATATTAATTTAAAAATATTCACAGAATAATTAATCAACTGATTGATTTTAATAACAATAGTTATTAAAAGAAATCGAACCAAAAAAATTGACAATTCAAAGTTTTTATAATTAAACAAACTAAATGTGTTAAATTTTTTAATGACACTTCAATTTGCATAACAAATAGCTCCTAGAACATATGGAACTAGAAATTAAAATAATCAATTTAAGTGTTTGTTTCTGATATTGTAATCAGAACATGTAAGAAGTATTAAATCCTTTAAAGGG
>JANZLX010000004.1:2693645-2704553 GCA_025531955.1 Erythroxylum orinocense | reverse complement strand
GCAAACTTTCCCAGTTCCAAATGCAATGTGCAAATTGGTAATGTCACTTTTGACATTATTAAAAGCAAGCTCATAACGTTCAAGACACGTACCATTTCAATAATATAAATGAACAGTCTTTTACTGTCAGCAGCTTGTCTATGCTTTGCTTGAAGCAAGAACTAATAGTCTCCGAATAAATTACCGCCGCAACAATTTCTCTGCCTAAAAGAACCAAACAGAGAACAATAAGAACATACACCGAACTGGGGAAAAGTATCCTCATCTCCTTTCACTGTAACCACTAAAACCAAAGTAGTTGATAGAGAACAAAATTAGGAAGCTTTGTTAGTAAAGAGCATACCTCAGCCTAGGAAGGAGACGTTCCATGAATTAACGCAAAAGGAGGGTGGAAAGAGTTGAGAAGAATAGGCGCAAGATCGAAGAAGTGAAGCGGGAAGCAAAATCAAAAGAACGAGGGAGCATCGGCTTGGCTTAGGTGAGCGTAAAGCCGAGAGTTTTGGTTTAATTAAAACGTCGACGTTTTAATGAAGGAACAGTACAGGAACAACATTTGCGGAACAGCTTATCAGAAGCCTGCTTTTAGAAGCATCCATCGCACGCACCGTCCCTCAGCTCTCTCCCTTTAAAAGCAACACACCGTCACTCCTCGATCTTGTCAAATCTAACACCGTCAATTTACTTTGGTTTCGAATTCCTCCGAACCTCAGGCCCGGATTAGCCACTGTATACATTCGCAGAACATTTAGATCACCTCTTTTTTCTATACATTTTCTGGAGAGTAGTTTAGAGTAGGATTTTATATAGAATACCTAGTAATAACTATACTTATATTTAGGAGTAATCTCTAAATTGGGCTATTAGAAACATAAAGAAGGGTAAGCCAACGTAATTCTATACACAGTTACAATCACTTCTATCATTTACTTCCTTTGAAAGGATAGAAATTCTCATAAACTTACTAACCAGAAAGAAAGAAAATATCAGTTAATTAACTATATTAGTAGGTAATTTGTGATTTCAGTACATTGCTCGCCATCAAACACACTTGATAATACAAAAATATAATTTTTATTTTTATTTTTATTTTCAATTTTTTAAGATCCAATATTTGTTTAAATTATTAGATTTATTACATATCAATAGACATTATTAATGTATTTTTTTTTCAATAAAATATTTTATTTTATACTATATTATACTTATTCTTATATTTTTTACTTCTTATCTATTATATATCAATTTTAGAGTGGTTTAATAATGGTTGAACTTTTAAACTTAAATATTTTATTTGATTAGTTCGATAACTGATCCGACTTTTAAAACATTAATGCTGGAAAGCATGTGATTTATGAGTGATGAAATTGTTAAGAGAAGAGTTGAACAACCTAACTCGAGCTAGAGTATGACTCGGTTAGAGTCCAGCTCGAAATATTTTTAAACAAAGTGATGTCTTTTTTTCAACAAAATATTATCGTTTTGTCTGGTTGGTTAGCGTCCCTAAATATAGGGCTTGATGAGCATTCACCATCTTTTGATGTGTTTAAAATAATAATATTTTTATAAAAGTATTTAAATCAAGCTTTAATTGTCTTCTTGATCTAATTTTATTTTATTTTAAATTTGATTTGCTAATTTCGTATTAGATCGAATTGTATTTATTTAACTTTTTTTAAAATAAAATTTGGTTCATTATGATTAATTCAATCCAAACCCTTCATTATGACTAAATTTTTTAATCTTTTTTTTTTTGAAAAATAAAATTTTTGAATCTTGATAGTTCAAATTTTGCATGTTTGCTTTTCTTCACCCAACTCTGCTCTTTGTAGTCACTTTTGTATTTGCGCAGAAATTGTTTGAGAAGGAGACTCATTTCGGTGAGATTAGGGTTTTAGAGAGGTACATTTTAGGGATCTGAGTATAATGGCCGACGAATGTGAGAATCCGATCGAATCGACGGTGGAGAAGATAAGCGAGAAGATCGTGATCCACGATCACAGTTCTTCTTCTTCCGACTCAGAGAAGAAGGAGAAGAAGCCGGAATCTCCGTCGTTGGTGAAAGAGAAGATTTATCGGTTGTTTGGGAAAGAGAAACCTGTTCCCGGGGTTCTTGGTGGAGGAAAAGGTACGAAACTATGTAGTTTACTGATTGCTTTTAGAGTTCTTGATTGTACTTTTTCGTCTTGTACTTTTAAATAATATTATTTTAATGTAATCCAAATTATGAGACTTCCAGTCGATTGGGCATCTGGTGACCCGCTACTTATCTTGACGTCTTAATGAAATAGGATTTAATTGGAATAATACAAGTGGAGGATGGCAATCAGTTTCGGTGAGTATAACATTATTTTAATGTAATCCAAATTATGAGACTTCCTTTTCATTGAGCATCTGAAGACCCCATAGATAAAGTCTTCGAAGATGACAATTCTTAACTAATCCGTCTAAATTTAGTTTTTTTTAATGCATCAATATAGGTCAGGTTTAAGTTTATATTGACTCAAGATTTAATTATTAGAAGTAAAATAATATCGTTTTATTTAAAAGAGTTGAGCAACTTAAACTCGAACTCAACTAAAAATATAAATTACCCTATACTTTTAATTTTAAAAAATTGACAAAATTAACCATAGATCAGTCCATTGTTATCGCTGTTGGACTAATAATAAAGTGGTATTCATTTGACAAATGTATTAAATCATTTAATCTAACAAAGGTCAGATTGAATTAATAAAATTTAAATCGAAATTAAAATTGAAATTTTATTTTAATTTTAATTAAATCAATTTGTGTTGAATTCGATTTGAATTTTATTTTTTATTCTCTTCTATTCTTTAATCTGATTATATATGTGCATAATAAAAAATTTATGATGCAAAATTTATTTAATTCTTTCTATTATTTTAATGACGTCTCTGTTGTTGTTGGACTAAGAACAAAGTGGTATTATTTTGACAGATGCGGCATGATTTGGTAACGGAAGGTAAAATAATAGTGTGGTCCGTGGAAAGCATGTGGTTTATGAGTGATGAAATTGTTAAGAGAAGAGTTGAACAATCCGACTCGAGCTAGAGCATGACTCGACCAGAGCCCAACCCACTCGAAATATTTTTAAACAAAATGACGTATTTTTCTCAACAAAATAATGATATTTTGCCCAATTGGTGTTCCTAAATATAGGGTTTGATGAACATTCAGCTTGTTCTGATGTGTTTAAAATAATATTATTTTTATAAAAGCATTTAAATCAAACTTTAATTATCTTCTTCATCTAATTTAAATTTTAATTTTTTAATTTTAATTTGTTAATTTCATACTAGATCGAATTATATTTATTTAAACTCACATCTCTTGGTAATCTACCAAGCGTAATACTTTTCTTTAATATGTAACTTCACAAACTATAAAGTATAATACTTTTTTTTTGTGCTTACTAAGTTTGGTAGTAAATTTTAGATCAAATTTAAATTTGAAAGACTTAATTTAATTTAATTTAATTTGAATTGAATTTAAATTTTATTTTTTATTTTCTTCTATTCTTTGTTCTCTTATGTGTGGTTATATATGTGCACAACAAACAATTTATGATGCAAAACAGTTTTGATCTTATTAATTGATAATAAACTCTAATAAAGGAGGTATATTAGCGTAAGGATCATGAATGAGTTCCTAACTAATATACTCATATTTTCATATATGTTTAGGACTTAATTCAGAGTCATTTACATTCATTTTATGTTCATCTATAGTTGGTTTATCATGTTTTAGCATTATTCGAGGTCCATTGACGTAAAATGCATAAATGAAACAAATAGACTTGAATTGCACTATTTTTGAGTTTTTGACAGATTTGACCTCTAGTCATTGTGGGATTTTTATCTCGAGATTGGTTTAGCCAAAAATTCTGAAATTTTATACTTAAATTCTCGACTCATTGATGGATATTTTGGGACTAATTGCTGATTTTTCTGAGTTGGAATTAAGGAGAAATAAATTAACGAAATTCACATCATATTTTGGAGCTCCAGAATGACCTATTGACGATATTTCGGCCATAACTTTTGACTTAGGTGGCGAAATCCAGTGATTCAAGTCTCATATTGAAGATAACTCAAAGACCAAGATACCGAGAAAATTTGAGCTCCTAAGTCATCACCATTTAATTTTTATGCATTGTCGAAATTAGCCTTAAAAAAATCATTCTAACCAGCTTATATATATGCACTTTCTATTCACAAAAAAAGCTTTCATCATTGACTTTCCAGCAACAAACTAGCCCCCACTCCACCAAAAGAAAAGCATCATTCACGCACCACAAGACAAAGCAGCCACCAAAGAATAGAAATTCAATTCAACCTCTCAATCAAGCAGCCCCCACCTTTGATTTTTCAGCCCCATCTACCACTAACTCACGGCATCTCTCCAACAACTCTCTCAACAAGACAAAAGCCTCCATTTTCACAGCCATAATCCACGCACAACCCTCCACAATAATGCTCTTGCAAAAACAAAAACAGCCAGTTTCTATATTGATAAGACGCATGCCTTTATATTTTCAGCTCCAAGCAACCAACTACCGTAAGCGACCTTCACCAAATCAGCCCTCCCATTAAGCACGCAACTGCTTCCACAAGGCTGACTCTCTCCACCCAATCTTCCACACATATACGCAAGCCTTCATCACCACTAGACCACCAACAGCCAGCTCTTCTTTGCATTCACGTAAGAAAACAACTTCAAGCTTCCACCAAACTACCCCCATCCACTAGCCATCCACGCAACTCCATCAGCGCAGCTTTCATCCATTAGAAGCAAGACAACGCTGCTCCCACTTCAGCATAATCTCCACCAACGTAGCAGCCTCCATTCAAGCACAACGTAACATCCTTTTCACTACCAGTGGACGCAATCTCTAGTGAAGAACCAACCAGCTACGCAAAGAGAGGGGAGAGCTCATTTTTCTGCTGAAACTTGGAGTTTTGTTTTTCATTTATTTTTTATTCCTTCGTGAGTTTGCCTAACGTTTATATTTTTGGATTATTTTGCATGATGATTTATGGCTAGAACTTAATTTCTCTTAGGGATTTGATATTTTTAATGATGCATTAATATTAAATTTTGCTATAATCCATGACTGAATATTCATATGCTTGTTGATTTTTCTTTGGATTTATTTGTTATTCTTTTTAACTATTGGAAATTGCCTTGGTATAAATTCGCCTTTAGAAAAGGAGAGTTTTTGCTAGAAGATTAAAGGAAAATTTAACTATGATTTTCTTGTGAGTTGGGAGACCCAGGATACTTAGGAGGTGAAATTTAAAGTTTTAAAACTTAAGAAACTTTAGGAAAAACTTAAGTAAAGGATTACTAAGTGACGTCTAGAGTGGATAAATTAATTTATCTTTGAAAAAAGAGGATTAATTACTTTTAAAATTCACCTACAAAGGTGAAATATTTCAGTTGTGAAAAATAGCTAATTCAATATTAAGGTTGACAAAAATATCATTCCAGAAAGTCATTCATTTTTGCCGTTAAAATATTTAATTAGCAAATTGTTGCAATCTTTTCTTAATTAGTTACTGCACAAATTTGTCATTTTTATAGTTATTTTGGTCGCATTGAATTGAGTAGTTGTTTATAAATTTATTTAAGTAATTTTTTTAAAAGAAAAAATTCTTTACATTAATTTTAATTTTTTAAAATTTCATTCAATCCGATTTCAAATATTGTTAGTTAGCATAGAATTAAATTTTCTCATAATTCCTGTGGACACGATTCAGTTTTTACCGATTTATTACTCACTTCGACAACCGCGCATTTGCGGTTCACGAATACTAACTAATTTCAATTATCCATTTCGAGTTGGATAAGTTCTTGTCACGATTATAAATTTGACGAAGAAGCCTCTCCACTCGTGCTATCAAAGGCTTGCTTCCTATATACATATGTTTTTCAATAATTTGGTGAGCACCTCTTCATCTGGATCTTGGGATGCCCAAATGTAATAAGTACCGAGAGATAGATGACGGAGGCAATGATGAAAGTCCAATAACGTCCAAGATGATCCAAATTTTGGAGTATCCTGTACGGTTCAATTGAAGTTGTTGAAGCTGGGATGGAATCCAAATTATCAGACTTCCTTTTCATTGGGCATCTGAAGACCCCATACTTAAAGCTTATCTTTACGTCTTAATTTTATTGTGAGGATGACAATTCTTAACTAATCCATCTAGATTTAGTTATTTTTAATGGTTCAATTTATAGGTCATGTTTAAGTTTATATTGGCTTAAGATTTAATTATTATAAGTAAAATAATATCGTTTTACTTAAAAGAATTGAGAAATTTAAACTTGAATTTAATTTTTAAAAATAAATTAGTTTATACTTTTAATATTTAAAAATTGACAAAATTAACCATAAATCAGTCCATTGCCATTGCTATTGGACTAATAACAAAGTGGTATTAATTTGACAAACGTATTAAATTATTTAATCTGCCAAAAGTCAGATTAAATTAATAAAATTTAAATCGAATTTAAATTTGAAAGTTTTATTTTAATTCTAATTAAATCAAATTGTTTTGAATTAGATTTGAATTTTATTTTTATAAAATTTTTAAATTAAGATAATATTATTTTAATCTAATTCAAACAAAATTAAATTAAAATCATTATAAGTGTTGCGACAAAATAATCTAACATACAACTTATCTTATTACCATTTCTAATCTCACTTTGCTTCTTTGTTTCAACTTACTTGGTTATAAGAATTTTGTGGTTTCAGCACTTAATCTTTTGGTATCTGATATTATTGTTAGCTAAACAACGAAGTGAAGAGATAACGCAAGAAGTAATTGTATTGATGAGGTATAATTACCTTTAGTCGAAGGCCTAAATATTTATGCAATAGAATAATAAACAAAGCTAAAATATCGGTAAAGATTAACTAAACAGATCTAAAATTTAAAATACCTAAAATAAAAAAATAATCTAATCAACCTAAACAAACTTGGATAACTTGTACTAATCTTATCTTTGAATTATTCTTCAACACTCTCCCTTAATTCAAAGTCACAAAAGCTAAGTAGAGTTATGAGATAGCAAAATTTCTTCCTTGATAAAGCCTTTATGGGTATGCTCGCTATCTGCTCGTTTGTGCTATAATACTTCAAGGTTATCTCCTTCTTTATTATGAGATCACGAATGAAGCGATGAAGTAGCTCTGTATGTTTTGTTCTGTCATGAAATGTTGGATTATTTGCCATGGAGATCGTTGATTTGTTGTTGCAGAATATTTTCGTTGGTCCTTCTTGTTTCAATTGAAGTTCAGCTAACATTCTTCTGATTAATAGCTTGACACGCTGCTAAAGTTGCTGCCACATACACAGCCTTTAAAGTTGATAATGCCATTGTTACTTGCTTCTTTAAACTCCATGTGATCACTCCTAATCTTAGAGGGAAAACATTTGCTGAAATACTTTATCTATCATTCAACGAACTTGCCCAATCAATCTCCGTGAATCCACACAATCTAAAATTGGTAGTTTTAGAGGACCAAATTCTAAAGTTCTACCAATCCAGAATCCAGTTGAAATACTTTAAACTATTCAACTTTTAATTTAGTTTTTTGAGTTTTGATGAACTAATTTTAACGGCTTAAATTATAATCAACTTCAATTAATTAAATTTAAACTCAAATTTAAAAACCATTTTTAATTAGTAATGACAATTGATTAACTCATAAGCTTAAATTTAGATATTTTTAACAGGTCAATCTATAGGTCAAATTAAGTCAGACCAGTATGAAATTTAATTTTTCTAAACAAAATAACATTGTTTTACTTTAAAAAATTATATTTAAAGTAAGCCTGCATCAGAACAACTCAAGCTTGGATTCGTTTCATGCTTTAACTCAAGCTTAGACTCGTTTCATGCTTTTAATTTAAAAAAAAATTGTTTTTAAAATAACAAGACCGATACATGTGACCCCTATTTTGAGGCACTCAAGTTAGACGTATTGAAACTTGCTTACGTAACTACCACAACACACTTAAGTTTAGACTAAAACTTACAGAACTTCTATAGATAAGCGCAAATTTACTTTTCAGTTATAGGAATAGGGCCACCATTTTACAAAATAAATGGCTTACTGCATCAACCTCAATCACTACGAATTAATAAATTTTTTACTTTACATAGTTTTTAATTTGCTTTTCCTGATTTATTTGGCAGGTTTCGGGCACAATTCAACAACCATGTTTTTTTGTAAACGTGCCCAGCTTTTCCAAACTGCAAAGACAGCCATTAACTATCACCACTTCAAATCGATGTTGTGATTTAACAAGTGAGTGAAGGAAGTTGACATATGAGGCTATACCAGATGCTTTCATTACCGGCTGCCATAGACCATCTCGAGTCTCAACTGAAGGACCTTACAAGACCCTGGAATAATACTTCTGATTTGGGCTTTCAAGAACTCTTGAAGAACAGCTCAAAATTCCTCCGAACTCTGTAGTTCAAGCCCCAACCAACAGAAGCATCAACAACTGCCATTTTAGGGCCCAAGAACTGGCTCTAGTTTGCTTCCACCTTAGCATCTTCTTCATCACATAAATCAAAACCCCAAGACTGTATTCCCAAAGCTCTTCGAGTTTTTCTGAGTATATTAGCTATAAGCATAAACACTGAAATGACAGCAACTGTAGCCGTTCTTTGGAACAAGAAACAAAGCATCAAGGAACATGATCAAATTGAGAATAAAAATGGGCGGACATCAGCTGGATCGTTGGGCTCTTGTCCAAGCAACTTCTGTAAACTTTGGTGAAAGACCAAATCTAAATACTAACCCATTCAACTAATCTGCTATTTATTCCGCCTTAGAAATCTAAGGGTGCAGTTCCTTTGTTGTGATTAAGCTTCCATCTGACTTAGTACCTAACTATTACCAAGAGCACAGATATTGAGAACTTTCTACCCAAACTTCACATCTTAGCAAAGGATCAAGTGTTGAGAGTACTTGTATGATCCAAAGAAGATGAGAACAAATAGTGAATGTTGTGAAACCAGCAAGAGAAATTTAGTGAAGAACAGTATAAATTGTTCTTTCAGATACTATTTATAACCTTTATGGTAGGTTAGGGAAAGGAAGTTAGCCAAGACAGTTAAAAATCCTTAGCATCAGAAACCAATTGATAAAATCCCAAATTTCTTAAAAGAAGAAAATTTTTTGACCTAGCTAAGGCACAAACCATGCACCAAAATGAGTAAGACATTGAACACAAAAGACCAACAAGGTCTACTTAAATAATTCTGAACGATTAAAAAAGACTATGAAGCCACTAACCCCAGAAGGTGATGCATATTCAATAGCATCACTCACTTGTGATTAAACAAGTGAGTGAAGGAAGTTGATCTATGAGGCTATACCAGATGCTTTCATTACCGGCTGCCATAGACCATCTCGAGGTCTCAACTGAAGGACCTTACAAGACCCTGGAATAATACTTCTGATTTGGGCGTTCAAGAACTCTTGAAGAACAGCTCAAAACTCCTCCGAACTCTGTAGTTCAAGCCCCAACCAACAGAAGCATCAATATCTGCCATTTTAGGCCCCAAGAACTGGCACTAGCTTGCTTCCACCTTAGTATCTTCTTCATCACATAAATGAAAACCCCAACACTGTATTCCCAAAGCTCTTCCGAGTTTTTCTTAGTGTATTAGCTATAAGCATAAACATTGAAATGACAGCAACTGTAGCTGTTCTCTGGAACAAGAAACAAAGCTTCAAGGAACATGATCAAATTGAGAATAAAAATGGGCCGACATCAGCTGGATCGTTGGGCTCTTGTCCAAGCAACTTCTGTACACTTTGGTGAAAGACCAAATCTAAATACTAACCCATTCAACTAATCTGCTATTTATTCCGCCTTAGAAATCTAACGGTGCAGTTCCTTTGTTGTGATTAAGCTTAGCTTCCATCTGACTTAGTACCTAACTATTACCAAGAGCACAGACATTGAGAACTTTCTACCCAAACTTCACATCTTAGCAAAGGATCAAGTGTTGAGAGTACTTTTATGATCCAAAGTAGATGAGACATGAGATTGCAATGATTTGTGCATCGGGTTTGGTCGAGAATCTGCACTTCGAGCCCGTCAGCTTTAGCTGCTAACCTCTGCAACAAATGACCGTTAACACTTCTGCGGCTTGTGTTTTAGTAGTTTCCTACCCTGAATTCTTAAAATTTAAGTGGAAACAAAAACATGTAACAATGCCACAGGTCCTATTTTCATCAATACGTATTCAAACTTCTAAATCTTTTGAGCTTGATGAGCACATGCCTAGGCTGGCTACGTATCTTCTATATCACCTCTCTCAAATACTTTCTGATGATATCTAGAAAATGAAATTTTATTGAACGCAACTTGGTCTATTCACATTTATACAAATAAAAAAATTTATACACAGGTCTTTAACAAATAAAAAAATTTATACACAGGTCAAACCTAAAGAAACAAAAAGTAATAACAACTTTCCCTAGAAGATTTAGCCTTCATATCTACAAGAAATGAGATGGATGATAGCCCGTATCAAAGCTTCAAATACCTGGTTCGTCAGCTTGCTCATCCTCCTCAATAGTTAAAATAAAAACTCATAACATGATAAGTAGCCCAAGAATACGACTCCGCATATAGAAAAATCACATTGATTGCTCATGTCCCATGTGTTATCCAATTATATATACCTGGCAGTTGAAGATACAACACGATCATGTTACAATAAACTGCCCTCGGATCAGATACCGGTTGAAATTAATAGCCCGAAAAATAATACCGAAAATAAAGAGAGACAAAATAAATGAGACAGAACACAAAGATTTACGTGGTTCGGTCAATGTGACCTACGTCC
>JANZLX010000004.1:2655198-2666514 GCA_025531955.1 Erythroxylum orinocense | reverse complement strand
AAATACAGCTTTATTAATATTAACAACCAAACAGGTTTTTGTTTTTATTTAAAAGAAAAACAGAAACAAAAAAACCGAAAACGGAAACCGAAAATTACAACAAAAAAATAGAAGTAGAACCAAACGGCCCTTAAGTTTCGAGGGAGTTTAAACCGCATACTTATTAAAGTTTGGGTAATCGATGGGCGATTAGCTTTCTCATTCTGCAGCATAGTTTTCTTTCAAGATTACCAATTTTGAGCACTCACTTAGCGGAAGCATACTTATTTTTTTCTATTGGGATACGTCCTAACTAATTTCTATGTAAAAGGTTTAGTGCTTGTTTAAATGGATTTTTGGGAGGTTATTAACTACTTTTTTTCATTACAAAAGTCTTTTTTTAATGAATATTTGAATGTAAAATAAAAATACTCTTTTAATATATATGACTTTTTTTTGGTAGCCAAAATACAACTTTTTAAAAAGCTCAAAGTTGAAGCATCTCAAAAAAGTTTCTCAAATGATTTTGTCGAGTAGATTTTTCAGATCAATTAATGAATCTATTTTTTAGTTTCTTTTGCCCTTATATTTTACACATAATTCCCCACAATACTTACAAATCCATCTTCATGATTATGTAATATTATTTGGTTTTTTATATAAAATTATTTGACTTTTTTATATGTTTTAATATTTATTTTTGATATTAGTTTTACTTATGTTATAATCTATATAAAATATTTGGTTAGATATATTTTTATTTTATTTTTTAAATGGTTTAAAATTATATAACAATTAATATATTATGCTTTGCATATTATTTAATATACTTTAAATAATATTTATATACATAAATAATTTTTATTACAAAATAAAATATAGTTAAAATGGAAAGTTTTTTTTATTTTTATGTTGTTAAATAGTCTACGGTATGAAACTCTTTCAAAATTTTTTTTAAATAACAGTAAAATAATCAACTGACTTCTTAGAAAAATTCTTCTCAGAAAAGATTTACAGAAAAAAAACGTTACTGATAAAAACTCAACTGATGTAAGTATAACTAAACAAAAGCTTATAAAGAAACAAAAATGAAACAAATAAATAGAAGAGAAGAGTTGTAATCTTATGGATATATTGAAGAAATAAAAAGAAGAAAAACCTATAATTTTCAAATTTTATTTTTACAAATTTATCTTTTTATAGAGTAATTATTCTTCACACATTTGTTGATGCTTATTCTAGAATATTCTTAATATTTATAAAATTCTCATGACTCATCCCTATCTCTCATTCTAAAACACCAATCAAACCCAAAAATCTTTTATCCAAAATTAACCATGATTAGTTAACCATGGTTACTATTAAAGTGGTAGAAATTTATAAAGAAAAGTTATATATTTCTAAGAAATTCTTATGTCATCTCCAATCTCTAATTCTAAAATACCAATCAACCCAAACCCTTAACTCAACCATATATGCCCAAAATTAACCATGGTTAGTTAATCATGAGCACTACAAATTGAGGCCTTTGCTTTGCTTTGCATATTTATTCTCTTTAAAAAACATATGGTAGAAGAGAGCAATAGAATAAAACGGTTAGAGAAAATAGGGCAAAGGTCAAGCGATCGTCACTTATTCGAAAAACACAAAAACAAAAATCCCACAAAAATTTCTGGTACGTCTCTCTCTTTCCCTTTACTCAAAGATTATCTTTTTAGTTTAGCCCAAAGAAAGAAAACACTGTTACTTCCAATAAATTGAAGAATGGGGACTGAATTAAATCCTTTTTCCTCTTAATTTTATCTCTTTTCTCGAAACTCACAACTATTTAAATCTGCAATTAAGGAAATTCGAGAGCGCGGGACGGAAATTTGTTTTCTAGGGCTCTTCAAAACCCTAAAATCAACTTTCTTCCCGCCAAAAAGCACCGTTTACTGTTCTTGACAGGAGTCTTGATGCTAACTTTCGTGTACCCTTTTGAATTTTATTGCTAAAATTTTCGTTCCCGTGCTGGTTTTCTTTTTAAGATTGAAAAAAGATGATAATTTGTTTCTAGGGTTTTTGAATTGGGGAATTAATGGCAGGGTGGTCGATGGTAGCAGATAACGGGCATGCACTAGATTGCGTTAGAAACACGCAAAAGAAGTTGGAGCCAGATGGGTTGTTGGTCGATTTCGAGGAGGTTTCGAGATGGTCTGGTCTCAAAACACATCAACCTGATAAGAAGTATCAATGCTGGTTTACTGATTTGGTCAAGAATTTTTTGAAAAACGTCTGTGCACTAGAAGCTGGCTTTTGGACTCTCCCTCCCATGCTGGGAGATGGGCAACCCGTGGATTTGCTTAATCTTTTCTTGGTCGTGAGAAATAAAGGAGGATACGATGCTGTTTGCAAAAATGGGACGTGGGATTTGGTGGCTGAAGAATCTGGGTTGGGTCTGAGTCTCGCATCTTCTGTGAAGCTGGTTTATATAAAGTATTTAGATGCTCTGGAGAAATGGCTACAAGGGTTTATTGATGAGAAACACTCGAAATCCAAGTCCAATGCTAGCAGCTCCGGTTTATCTGGGGTGTTAATGGAGTTAGGGGCGCAGTTTAATGGGTTCTTGATGGATGTTCAGGGTTCAAAGTATTTGGATTTGAAATCTGAATTGAATTTGAACAGTATGCTTGAGTCATGTGAAAGTGAGAAATGTGATGTCGATGATGAAGAATCTTCCCTTTTAGATTCGTCAAAAGCTGTAGTTGGTTTGGCTGAACTTCAGACAATATGTAACAAGGTAGTAAATTGCAGTGAGATGGATTCTTCTACCTGTGGAGAGGAGAAATCCGAAGTGGAAAACCCAATTTCCTATTTGAGGAAAAGTGTGGAAGCGTGCAATGAGGATGATAAGAGTACGGTGATGGAAATGTGTGAAATCAACGAATGTGCAAATATTATGGAATTGGAGTTAGATAATAGTGAGGAATTAAGTTCCTCTCGTAAGAGAAAAAGAGAGTCCTTACACAAGATGCTTAATTGGGTTACTGGGATTGCAAGGGATCCATGTGGTCCTGATGTTGCAGCATTGCCGGAGAGAGCAAAGTGGAACTCATTTGGAAATGAAGAACTATGGAAACAAGTATTACTTTTTCGAGAGACATTCTTCCTGAAAAGAAGTATTGATTCAAGTACTGAACAATCTTGGCAGGTATCTTTCATCTGTTGTTTGCGCATATTACATGAAAGGTTGATTGGTTGAATATTCGTCTCTTTCCTGTATGGAGTTGCATTTCCTTTTTTCTTTAATTGTAAGAGGTAAATTATGTTAAAAACTGGTGCGCCTGCATGCATGAGGTACAATTCAGTAGTTGATTTTGGTACAACATTATGCTGGAATGCATGAAGTTATGTAAGAGGACATAAGTCTCATGCGTGATTGGTTACCTGATATAATATGGATTATGGTAACATCAAACAATTAGCAAAGAGATTTAGCCTTTTCTACTATTGTTGGTTGTAGATACATGGGTAGACTCATAAGTTGACCATGTTGTACAATCGTTTAAGTATGTCTTAGGGAGTTTCCAATTTTTGAATGATGTTTTTAAATGATAAGTTTGGACTAAGTTTTGAGTCTTACTTATTGATAAAAAAGTGAGTTTGGATAAGGTAGCTTGAAAACAAATGGGGGAACTTTTTCTTCCACTTTTATATTTGTCCTCATCCCCCTATTATGTGGATCTCCTTCTCCTCCCTTTAACTTTTCATCTCTTGAAAATGTCCCCCATCCAATTTGGTTTGACAAAGTAATGTTGATTAGAAAATTGAGGAAAGAACAATCAAAGATTACATTGAGAAGCTTTTTAAGGAAAGTTTGCCTTTTTGAAGAAGATGATGGTTATGGTAAGTCTAGTTTTTGAAGGGTTGGTGTTGAGTTGGGTTTTAGATTGTCGTGGGGGCTCTAAGGTGGGGTGGGAGTGATGCTGGTGATGTTGATGGTGGTAAAGGTTGGTGGCGATGTTTGAGGCATGAGGTTTTGATGATGGAGTTGATTTGAAATTGCGAGTAATATTTTGTGGAGAATTTTTTATCTAGCTCCTAGTAAGGGTGGCGAGAGTTTCCAATTATAGTACAACTTTGACAGTCTTCGGTGCTTTCATAATTAGAAGGAGCAACCTTGTCAATGGGTTGTAGTGGTGGGGAAGGGTAGTTGTTGAGTTAGTATTGGTGCTAGAGGTGATGGTTGGGTTGTTGATGGTGGTAGAAGGCGATTAGGGGTAGCTATAATCGAGGGAGCTTCATGTTAGAATATGCTTATTAGTTTCATATTCCTTATTCCTGTTTTCTTTCTTATTTTGAAATTTTCTTATCATAAAATTCAAATTTTACACTATTCAATGCTATATTTAAATAAAAAATGTAGACTTTTCATATATTTTAAGAAACTTTGGAAAAACCTTCTAATCTTTAAAATTTTCAAAACAAAATGTTTTGATTTTCAAATTTTTTTTAAAAATCTCTTCTTTTAGATTTTGATAAAAAAATGACGACAAAATATATATGATAAAGACATGATATATGAAGCAATCAAATGTCATATACATGGTAACTTAACTTAGTTTTTAAACCTAAACGAGTTAAACTTGATTTAAATTAATAATTTAAGATAATTATAATAAATTATTAGTTTGACTTGAGTTTAATTGTTTGGTTGAATTGTTACGTAAGTAGTATTTAGTTGGTTCATTTGTGATTTTCATGTTATGTGTATTTTTTGTTATTTTTTAGTTGAAATCTAAGAGAAAGCTTTTTTTAAAAATAAAAATTATAAGAATTTTTTAAAATTTTTTTAAAGATTAAGGGATTTTCTAAAGTTTTCTAAATAACAAAGGAGCTTCACGTCTTTTAACCTTTCGATTATGTTATTCTAAACATAATATTCTCTCACCTTTGTGAATATCATTTTGTTTGGAACTTATTCTATAATTGTACTTCATACAAGGCAAACTCTTAATGGAGAAAATAACAGACAATCATCTAGGTGAAATGATACTTTTTGCTTATTCTTCTTTTGTTACATATGACAAGAAAGATAAAGAATACCCTCATTAAATATTTTTTCTTTTTTAATTCCTTTGAATTTAGGTATTATTCCCCTAAATTATCTTATGCAGCTTTATGTAGTAGTGTGCTTATTGGTTATACTGTAAGTTGTGATTGATATGTATTATTCATGTTTCCAATGACATTTAACACTTGTGACTTTTTTAGTGTGTAGAGTGAGTTATATGCAATGATTAAAAAACTCATCCGGTTTGATTGGTTCAATAGTAAAAATTTTGAACTGTTTAACATTTTAATTCGATTTTCAAATTTTCGGTTAGATTTACTTTAATAATTTGTTATTAAAAATCAAT
The DNA here is from genome assembly GCA_025531955.1 of Erythroxylum orinocense. Lineage (NCBI taxonomy): Eukaryota > Viridiplantae > Streptophyta > Magnoliopsida > Malpighiales > Erythroxylaceae > Erythroxylum > Erythroxylum orinocense. The sequence goes on along the minus strand of JANZLX010000004.1, from coordinate 2,661,136 downwards.
TCGTTTATTAATTAATGAGTTAATTTTTGTAAATTAATAAATTCTTATAAACTAAAATATATCAAATTGTTTTCATCTAATAATCTGTTTTTTCAATTAAATTTTAAATTCTTCGATGGGTAAGGATAATTTTTTAATTATATTTCAAATTCTTTAATTTTATTCAATCTTTAGCTGATTATAACGATTTAGTATCGGTTGAATCTTTTAAATCTTAATCCTCTTATTTTATTGATTTAATTTTCGGTTTCGTTTTTAAAACATTGATTATATGTCATCTATGGCTTGTCATTTCATGTATAGTCTTGCATCTTTTGAGCCCAACCACTGAGAGTTCTAGAGGCAAGAACATGAGAATCATAGCAGCATCAAACTACTTGTTTGCTGGTTCTGTTGAGCATTAAACTGTTGAACTTAATATCTTATTTAATCAAGGTAGTTTAGTGTTGATATATAGTTCTCCTATTGAAGGTGATTGATACAATTGCTTCCGTATCTCCTTGATAGAAATTTCTTGTACATTTTATTCCCATGTAGAAATATCAGAAGATGCATCCATCCATGTATGATGATCATGTTGGAACCAGTTACAATCTCAGAGAGAGATTGAAGTGTAGCAGGAAGCTATTTCTTGGGGAAGCACAATCCTCTTCCTCAGCGACGCAAGGGATCTCTCTTAATGATTTCTTAACTGAGCATCCAGTGCTTGACCTTCCACCTGAAAAGGAAGTTCCTTTGGGGCCAGATTTTCAGGTTGAAGTACCAGAATGGAAAGGCTTGGTCTCTGAAAGTGATGTAAAGTGGCTTGGGACAAAGATTTGGCCATTGGCAAAGGTAGAAAACAAATTTATTATTGAAAGAGATCCTATTGGTAAGGGAAGGCAAGATTCATGCGGGTGTGAAGTGCCGAAATCCACTGAATGTGTTAGGTTTCACACAACTGAACAAAAATTGAAGGTTAAGCGTGAACTGGGGATAGCTTTCCACCAATGGCGATTTGATAAGATGGGGGAAGAAGTTAAACTTAGCTGGACAAAAGAAGAAGAAGAGAAGTTCAAGACCATAGTGAGGTCAAACCCTTCTTCTCTTGACAAGTGTTTCTGGAATGAGATAGTGAATTCTTTTACTACTAAGAAAAGGGAAGATTTAGTAAGCTATTATTATAATGTGTTCCTTTTGCAACGAAGAGCCCAACAGAACAGGTGTACACCAAGTTGTATAAACAGTGATGACGACGAGGATGACGAGCCAGAGTGTGTATCAGTAACTAATGGGCATGAAGCAGCTAAGTCACCTGGCTCCCTCATACGTTCTGGGAAAAAGGTACCTAAAAATGTCAAATAGCATTTTGGTGGAAAGAAATTGCCTTCAAACTGCAGTTTTCTTCATTGGAATTAAGCTGTGGCTTTATGAACCAAAAAGTTTTGAACTGCCTAATGACTACTGGCGCTTGGGGATGTCTACCAACCAAATGTTTAATTGGGGAAAGAGGATTCATATCCCTGCTGAGTGCAAAGCTGCCAATGGTGAAGTTCAAGCCAGCTGCATTGATATTCAACTGCTTTTGGTTGATCGGCTTCATCTCATTTCAGTTAGGTTTTGTCGTGAGCTGAAAATGTTAAAAGGATTCAAGAAGTTGCTGAACTGCTTCTGGTTCGTTTTTGGTTATTCTTTTTGTGACAAAGCTGACGGGGTTAGAGCCAAAGGCATACACTGAACAGTAAAATACCAGAGGAGATGATTCTCGGCAATTCATATTGTTTCTCATTTAGGATGCATTTTACAGGAGGATTGTGTTGTAGCATTCTTGCTTTTTTTGGTATTTCCATTTTCTTTCAATTGTTATGCATCCATTGCTACGAACTTCTAATTTGATATTCCATTGATAGTATCATGCATAGTGTGTTTATTAAATACCAGCTTTTTGAATGCATATTATTAATTATTTAATCAATAACAACAACGACAACAACATCATCCAATAAGAGTTCTAATAAGGTGCGGGATTTAGAGAGGTTTAATAATATGCAGTTTTATAGGTTGCATATGAATAAAAAAATAAAAATAAAAATAATTAAACAATATAATATAATGTAAATAAATTTATAATAAATAGTAAATAATAGTAATGAAAATACCAATTAAAAATGATAATAAAAAGAAATAAAATATATATAATAAAATGGTTGAAAAATTTTGATAAATAAATAAATACTAATAATAATGAATAAACTTTGTTTGTTGGTGTAATCTTGAATTATACTAATTTTAATTTTCAATTCAATTAGTTTAAATTAATTATAGTAGATTTTATACACGGTTTTTCTTTTTTGAAACGGAAGAATCCGTAGTAGCTACCCTTTAGATGTGCACTGGATAAATCTTTGGATTAACGCAATTGCCTACAAATCACGTCCATCAGTTACTCTCTACTAGGCAAACATAGACTCGATTGAGAGAGCGTAAATAGAGGAATCAAACACAGGACCTTTTGACCTCATATTCCTCTACTCTACTAACTCGACCCCCCCCTAAGGACTACAAGGTTGATAATAGATCCAATTGAATTTACATTTGAATTTTAAAAAATTAAATTAGACTATAAATTTGAATTTAATAAATTTTAAGTATAGATTATTTAAATTTAATTTAATATGTTAATTTTTACAAAATAATTTAGGTTAGAATTAATTTAAAACTCTCTTTAATTTCTTCTAATTATTGCAAGTATCCACACAAATTCATTAGCACAACCCCATGTGCTTAGCGACTCGATCAGATCCTAACTGTTGCAAAAACGTCGTCGTTCCCAGTAGTAGGTCGGTAACGCAATGACACGTGACCGTTGTAACCCTTGGCAGTTGGAATAACAGAAATAACTGTCACTCTCTCCCTTCGTCTAACCTTGCATACGTTTTGTTCCCTTCACCTTCTTGCTCTTCTTCCTTTAGCTTTGTATTAAATAATTATCATAAGTCCAAGAAACTATAAAAACTCACCACCAGCTCCATGTTTGTTGGTTATACTGTTCATTGCTTCTTTCTTGCTGCTCTTATTAGTTTATATCTCTGATTCTCCATTAAGGTCTTTCCTTCGTCTTTGGACAAGTGAAAAGGATAAATAAAAGAAAAGAGATGATAAGGGAAGGAGCCATATCAACAGAGACACGCGGCATGAAGGACGTGCATCAATTGTTACTCCTCTGACTATAACCCTCTTCTTTTGATTGAGTTTCTTAAAAAGTTCTAGTTTTCTTTCGTTCTCTCACTTTGGTCTGATTGAAACTGTTTGCTTTTGTGTTGTTTAATTTCTGGGTTTTAAATCATGGGGTTTTTGAGTAGGTTGATGATGGAAGAAATCAATGTAGACGTGGACCGGATTGATGATAACATGCGAGAGCTTTTTGTTAGTTTTGAGGGACCTGAAAACAGTAATTTTTATCTCTCTCTCAAATCTTTTTTCTTTCTTTCTTCTCCATGTCTTGGTTCATCTTCATACAAATACTGAGCAATCAATTCCTTTTGTGGGTCTTGCTATTCCTTGATTTTCTTTCTTCAAATGGCTTTACTTGCCATTTTTGATTCATGCATTCTGCAGATTCTAAGATGTTTTAGACACATTTCAGTATTGTGATGTTGAAACTCGCTAAGAACGTTTTTGCATTACATTGGAAGAACAAAAGTAAGAATCTTTTTCTGGTTTTGGGATGAACTGTGGCAGGTCTTTATGAAGGATGGGTGTGGGAGGTAAAGGTCGAGTTGCCCAGTGATTATCCATATAAACATCCCAGTGTTGTCTTTGTTACTCCGATCTTGCACCCAAACATCGATGATGTGTGAGTAGTTGATTTCAAACAAAGAGCTATATTTCATAGAATATCTTGTATAAAAGAAAGATGACTTGGGGAGTTCAATCTTCACGGTCTTTTACTTTCAGTTCTGGTGGAATTTGTGTAGATGCCCTCAAAGAGAAATGGGAACCTACGTATGGTAAGAACTTTCCTTGGGCTTTCCCAGATAGACATTCAAGTTAAAGATAACAATGTTCCTCAAGTTCTATCCACATTGTTCTCCAGATTTGTCGCTAGTGTTTAGAGATATACTACCACAGCTTCTCAAAAATCCAAACCCTGAAGATTCACTTAATGAAGTGGCTGGATATCTGATGCTGCATGATCAATCTGCTTATGAAAAAGAAGTTCGAGGTAACGACCCTTTTAGTTATGTTCCAATTTTCTTGCTATCCATTTTGATATTATTTGCCAATGAATGCTACACCTTCGTTCTGGTATTGTGAGTACTTCTACATCCTCCATTTTACTCTACATACTACATACTAGGCTATGTTACTGGGAAAATTAGTAGAATCCTGATCAATCAGATGTTTAGAAATCGTTCCGCATCAAACTTTTTGCCACTTACCTTGCATGCATTTGGTAAAGAAGAGAATAGGAACTCAATCATCATTTCTATCAAACAAAATAGGAAAAGAAGAGAGGAAAATTTGTCAGCCTGTATCATCACACCTTTTTTGCAGCTCCCAGAACTTGTGAACCAAACACATTTATTTCGATGCTTAGGTGTTATTTCCATTCCCATATGCCTGAATTTGTTTCATATTGACTTGAATGAGTTCAAGTGTGCCTATTGCACCTCAACTTGAACACGAGACTTCTTATACTAGGAAGTTTTAGGAAAACCCTACAGACCAGTTAGACCAGGCCGAAACGACGAAAGATGTACTTTCCCCACCTGTACTTGTGAATTCCAAGTTTCGATATTTAACATCTACTTGTGCCCACACGTCCATTACACTGTTTTTATTGTTTACTCGTAGAGCACTGTGCAAAATATGCAAAACGAAAGGAAGTTGTAGCGGTCCCAGAAGAAGAATCGAAAGATGAAGAGGTGAGTGAAGAGGAAGCATAGGAAATGACAGGCAAAGCAGATCCTCAACAGCCTCATTTGTCTTTCAACTGTTGACATGAAATACATGTACAAAATGTGTAAATTGGTTTCGTTTTCAGACAAAAGTATCGGATTTTTCATGCTCCAATCTTTTGTTGTTCACTTATAGCCATTCAATAAAAGTTTGAATTCTTGGATCATAAGAAATACATCAAAGCACGAGAGCTTTGAGATTTTAACCTAACAATGGTCAGAAGTAACCTATAACTGATGGATTGCCAGTACTCACTGCAAGGTGCAGTATACAATTGATAAACAACCTACAATACTATAAACAATAACTTGCTTTATACCATTCAAATATATAATATCCTTCATTACTGAAGTCACAAATGGCTAGGCCTCCTCTTATCTGTTCTCAACCTCTTTACAGGATTCGCCCATCCAACAGCACCGCCACTGCAATTTGTGGGTTGAGATTGTTTGCCCCACTGTTGAGTCGGCCTTCCATCCTTTGGGGTTGAACATGAAGATGGACTCATGATGTTACGACCTATACTAGGGGGTGAAACTGGACCACTTGATCCATTCCTAGATTTTGCAAGTGACTTGTCCCTGTCTTTCCTCTTCTTCTTGCAGATGACCAACTCCCCGGGATGGACTGGGGAATCATCCTGATGATGAGATTCCCTGGTGCTCCCACTTCCACTCACAAGCCTAGCTTCTTTCTGGGATAAGTGACCTCGGGCCCTTGAATCTTCACCTGGAGGAATTGAACCACGCTGCATTGGCTTTCGGTTGGTGCCAGTCTCATGTTCTACTTCATTTATTGGCTTGTGTCTTTTTTGGCCTAAGGGCACATGCCTTGAGGTTGGAGTAGAAGCAGGGGCAGATGGTGTGGCGGAAAAAGAGAGTGCATTTCTGACTTCACGGAAATCTGTATCTGGAAATGTAACCTTCAAGATATCAAAGATGAGATCATGTACTTTCCTTGCTTCAGATCTAACCTGCACCAAGTAAATACACCGCAT
>JANZLX010000004.1:2641149-2654316 GCA_025531955.1 Erythroxylum orinocense | reverse complement strand
TAATTCAATAGGTAGATGTAAATTAAGATTCCTAACCCCTGAAATTGGTGAAACATCTTTAAAAAGCCACATTTATTGCCATCTAGTTCATTCCAGTAGTAAAGATAGTCCATGGGTCAGAGATAACACTCATCAAAGCTTAAATTCATGCAAGGACGTTGTACTATATTAACTGAAATGTGAGGGGTGTTCAAATAATCAAATCTTTCGTACCCTATTAATCATTTAGATAGACTTGGCAAAAACCACATTAAATAAGACATATGACACGACATAACGCTGATTAAAAACAGATAAAGATGGTACATACCCTTCGCTGGATACCATCAGACATCTTAGTTCCCACTGTCAAATTCCCACTTGTATTTGTCATTTTTGCGTCCCAACTCTCTCTGGAGTGTTCAGCAGTGTCTTCTGCTGATGTAGACTGCAAATTCAATCTGCTATATTTAGGAGAAGCATGCAATTTTGATGTGTTTGCTATTTTCTTTGGAGCCAAGTTACGCCTACGCTTCACAGAATCACTCTGCTCAGGCTTGGAAACCTTGGGCTCTGCAAACGCTTTTGTTTCAGTATCAACCCTCAACTGTGTTTGATATTTATGATCGCCTGGATATGCTAACATCGAATCTCCACGTTTAGCATCATGGCTAGATTTATCCTCTTGCCTTTCCACAGTATGACGTGGTCGAATACGAATACTGCGTTTTCTTTTTATCTTAGGTTGCAGAACTTGTTCATCTTCACCCTCATCGCGTTCATGAATCCAACTTCCTGACTGCTGATGGTCCATTTGAGAATCTCCAGATACAGCAATTTCTCCTTCCTCTAGTTCATCTAGCTGAAAAATGATTAGGTAGAAAGGAGTGAATAGCTAGCAGAAGTCAACCAACCTAACTGCACAAATGCACAATGAGAAGAACCATACCGGCTTTTTAGAATGAGAACCTGGTTTGCCATCTAGCGCAGAAAGAGACCCAAATTTCTGAGAAGAAACAGGAGACACTGTTCGTGTCATTCTTCGGCTATCAGAAGATGACCCTGAGGAACCGGCTTCTTCCAGCATATTACTATTTTTGTTGTTTTCCACTGCCCGAGGGCACCCATAACCATCATTGCAAACAGGAGCATCATCATCTGATTGGTCTTTGTTGATAGGTGGAGCTCCAACTGCACCACTCGATTCATCATCTTCGAATTCTCTAATTTCTCCCTCTTCTTCAGGTGCAGAATATCCATTTCTCTCATCAGAACTCAAGTCAGAGTATTCTCCATTTTCTTCATCAATTTCCTTGTAATTAGGAGATTTCTTGCCCTTTGGTCTGCCTCTTTTTCTTTCAGTTTCACTTGATTCAATGCCCACACCACTAGAAAATAGGATATTCTTCGATGGTTTCTTTGATAAATTAGCAATTAAAGTATTCACTTCCTTCGTACCAACTCGGAGCCACTTAGGTACCTGGTCATACCTTGTCATATCATCTGTCCATTCCAGCTCTTCATCCATTTGATCAAACAATTCAACTTCATCTTTACTACGGGCTATCATGCGATTAACCTCCTGGAGTGATGGAACATCGTGGACTGTTTCTTGATATCGCTCTTCATCATGTAATAATGTCTCTAAAGTCATACGTCTCTCTTCATGTGTTGTTCTTTGGTCAAAACGCCCAGCATTTATGACCTCATCAGCCATGTCAATCTTGTACTGTTGAATGTTATTTCTTATGAGACTCTCAATAGATCCCATATAACGGTCCTTACCTGCAAGGTCATCTTCTAGATCAACTGTACCTCCACTTCTTACTTCATCCTCTTTCTGATGGCTAGAAATCTTGTCAACAACTGCTTCCATGTAAATGACTTTAACCTCTCTTGTCTGTCCAATTCGGTGGGCTCTGGCAACAGCCTGTTCCTCATTCTTCGGATTTGGATCAGGATCGTATATGATGACTGTGTCAGCAGATTGAAGATTAAGACCCCTTCCAGCAGCACGAATGCTGAGCAAAAAGATGAAACAGTCTGAATCAGGACTATTAAAGTCAACTATAGCGGATTCTCGATCTTCCAGGCTAGTTGTTCCATCTATCCTTCTGTATAAAAGGTGCCGCCATTGCAAGTATTCCTCCAAAATATCAAGGAGTTTTGTCATGGTACTGAAGAGAAGTACCCGATGCCCGGTTCTTTGAAGTTTTATGAGGATCCTATCCAAAATCCATAATTTTCCACAAGATCTAACAAGGAAATCCTTGGAGAAGTCACTAAAATAGGGGTAATTAAGCAAAGGATGGTTGCAAGCTTTCCGAAGCTCCATACATCTGTTATTTAAAGTTCTATACACCTTAGGCTGGTACATAGGATTTTTTTGAACCCTTCGCTTCTCATCTTCAGGATCAACTCGAAGAGTGCCAGTAGATTTGATCCAATCATAAACGGCACTCTGAATGGCAGACATTCTACATCTCAAAACTATTGAAACCTGCAATCCAGCACTGACAGTGTAATTAACTATACTCCAAATCGTGGCAGACATAGAGCTAGGAACTGCAGTCCACGTTAACATACCTTGGGAGGAAGTGAACCTTCTACATCTTCTACACGACGTCTGAGCATAAAGGGTTCCAAAATCTGATGGAGTCGGTGAATGATGATGACCTTCTTTTCAGTCTCAAGCCAGTCATCATCTCCATCATGTGTAGGACCTTCCTTTTGAAAGGGTTTTGAGAACCAATCGTGGAATGCTTTCCTATTGTCAAAAACTTCAGGAAGAAGTAGATTCAAAAGTGACCAAAGTTCCTTCAAATCGTTCTGCAGGAAGACAAAAAGGGAAGAAATTGTTACTCATAGCACGGTAGACATAGTTCCTAATCACTGATCTAAAATCCAGTTAGCGTGGTAAATTATGCCTCACTTTTCAACAATGCAGAGTTATTTAATAGAAACTGATTTAAAACATATATTTCTGATCTATAAAATGCAGCAACTCCAATACATATACTGTGCACATCAGCAGCTGCAACACATACTTATATATGGAATTTACTCGTTAACCACCACAATCAAGCCATGTGCAGAGCAACAATATGGTAATCTTGTTTAGGTTCTGCTTCTGAAATAACTAATAAACAGGCATGCCTAATACACATCAAAAATCCTGAAATTAACTTTGCTTCTCAAGTCAATTGAATTTGGGCCGTGGATAAAGATATGAGAAAGAATCTAGAAGTTGAATCATCAACAGGCATGCAAAAAGCACATCCTTCTCATATCTAAGGTTACTACCCAATTTTTATAATCTAAAAGTGAATGAAAGCAACAAATGCCACATTCCTAATGGTACCATCGATGGATATCTCATCAATCCAGGTAAAATTTATTACACTTATTTGATCACCTTAAACTCCAAATCTCCAATTGAATAAAACCAACCCACTGATAGCCTTTTCCCCACACAATCAAGATGGTATACAGAGGCAACATGCATAGAATGCATAAGTTATAGAATTCAGCAAAGATCTTTCTAAAATTCATACTCAATTTAGTCTAACACTTGCAAGCATGTATTAAAACATACCTGCAATGGTGTTCCTGTAAGAAGCAAGCGCCTCTGGCAACGATACCTGTCAAGATCACGAGCTAAAACTGATTCCCTGTCCTTCATTCTTTGTGCTTCATCAATTATGATGTACTTCCAATCCACTCTTGAAAGTTTTGAGCGATCATACATGATAAACTCATAAGTTGTCACTAGTACATTGAATTTCATTGCTAAAACCTCCTACAGAAAATTCGTAAAGGTTAGCAAGTCTTAAGAAACTCAGCAATCAAATAACTAAAGATTTCATCTTACTTGAGAAAATAATTTTGACCGCTGATCCTTTCCACCCACATAGAAGATGCAAGACGCAGATGGCAGCCAGTTGAGGAACTCACTCTGCAGCATTAACTCATTAGATACAGCAACACCAAAATGTGAGCAATTTGAAGCCATAATTGACTAACCTTCCAATTCACTAAAACAGCATTAGGAACAATTATAAGATGTGGTCCATAATTTCCTTTAAATTCCATCAGATAAGCAATCAACGCCATCACCTGCACAACAAATAAAGCAAACACATCAAGACAATTGGTACAAAGATTTGAATCTTTCTTGGTACTCATATACACGTCCAGATGGACAAAGCAATTCAGGATTCATATATCCAGTGATAACCAACAAAATTATTGTAACTGTTTTATGGGAACAATTCTTTAGTTTGGTTCATTTACATGGTAAAAAGAGTGGTTCTTAAAACTCAAGCCAACAGGCAATCACCTGTACAGTCTTCCCAAGGCCCATTTCATCAGCCAGGATTCCATTCAACTTATTATTATATAACGAAAGCATCCACTGCAATCCAACCTGAAGGAGACGAACAAAGACAGAGAAGTAACTCAAAACCCAGGTGCAATGAAATAGTATTGAAAAACAAATCAAATAAACAATTAAAATATTCTAAACATTAGCAACCTACAAGCTGATAGTCTCGCAAAGTTCCTGCCCGTAACATTGATGGCTGCCTTATGACCCTTTCATTCACAGCATGAGCAAGGCTGTAATATCTGTGGAGACACGTGGAATAAAAATAAAAAGGAAATGAGAATGTTAGGACACTCAAGTATCACCTTTTACTGGTAAAAGCATGTGTATTCTCAACAGACAAATCAACATTCCTTGTCCATAATACATATTCATGAATCACATAATATACTGCAGAGATTTCCAGATCAACATCCTTCCTAATCAAACATAATTGTTGCATCCACTTCCAAATGCAAGGAAAAGAATTGAAAAATGAATCATGTTATCAAACAGATAACTTACTTGTTGACGGAGGAACTATCCTTGGGTGCATTCATTTCTATAAACCGGTTTCTTATCATTACTTCGTCCCCAGCACAAGCTGCTGCAACCCTCACTTCTTCTTCTGATAGGCCCTTTGGCCGATAAAAAATAAAACTGATTAGAAACTTCAATACACACCAAACACACAAGGCCTTGAGAGAGAACAGGTAAAACTATTAAATTACCAGCGGGATCTCTTAGTTCTTTCACTAAGAAAGAAGTAACTAAACCAAAAACAAAAGGGTAAGTGGTTCACACTACATGTGAAAATGTGTAAGTGTATGATAGCAAGCAAGACAGAGATGGAAAGCATGCCTGAAGTCGTGCAGCTGCTGCAGCAGCATTTGCTGCCTCCTCCACTTCTTGCTGATTCTTTGCAGCTGTTATCTTACTTCCCAGCTTATGAAGATATTCTTCCGTTTGAGTCAAGAACGATGACAGGACAGCATACCTCTCAGCAGCATCACCTACGATGCTAGTCTGCTGCTCCAGTAACATTTCTCGGTACCTCTCAACATCATTGTTCTTCAAAGCCTCCATCCGTTTATTTCGATCATCATCTTTCCTTTTTGAGAATTCCCTCAACATTCTCTCATGGTATTTGGCAACTCCTCTGTTGCGTGCAGTACGTGCATCACGGATAGCCCAGTGAGCCTCCAGAAGTTTCTTACGCCACTGGAAGATCGATTTCAGTTGCTTATCTCTCAAAGCTTTTTGAGATGCCTGCACTTGTCTAGCCAGCTCCATACGTTGACGCTCACACAACCTAACAAACTTCCGATAAGGTCTGTCAGGCATAGCCATTATTTCTTTTTGCTGTTGATCCACTTCATCTCTCAAGCGAGCTTGTAAATCTAAAAGTCTGAGCTTCTTTTCTTCAATTTGTAACCGCAACACTAGATCTGGACGAATCCTTTTCCTCTCCAAATTTACAGCCAACAAATCATTTATTTTCTGCAGATTTTTGGAACGCTTCTTATTAAGCACTTCCAGGCCTTCCTCATACAGAAGATCTTTGACATCATATGCCAATGTTAGATTATTGTTGGTGTTAACTATGCCTGCTGATCCAACAGAGTCATGCTTCCTGGTAAAAAAAGGAAAATCAAACAGAGGACCATGATATTTCCTGCCAGAGCCATCTTTCTGCTGAGGTGTAACGCCAGCTTGTGCAGGTTTCTTAGCTTGCGCTGCATCAGAAATAGGAAACTGTGATGCAACAGCTTTCCCCCTATCAGTTGCAAGATCATTTCTCACAGGAATTTTTTGAAGACCACGCTCAACATCTTGGTCTGAATTAACAGAAAATGTAACGCCTTGTTGCTCTTCTTTACCAGTAGCAACCTGGCATGTAGCTTCCTTTGTTGTGGCAGGAGCACCTAACATTTGAATTTTTGAGATATTTGGTTTCTCATCTCCTACAAAAGCTTCTTCTTTCAAAGAATCCTGTTCATTTATAGGAGGCATGGCCTGTGCCTCCTCACTGGACTCCAAATGCCTCGTTTGGTTTTCTGCAACCTTCCTGTTGGATCTGTCTTGATTACTTCCTCCTGCAGAAACAAAATGTTGCTGCAGTTGCAATTCAAGAGGTGGAGGAGCAATAGACTGAAGAAGTTCTTGAGGAAGAGTACATTCTCCTTTCTGTCAAAAATCAACTACATTTCATCAGCCCCTTCTTTAGTGACTGGAAAAACACTAGGAAAAAGTGTTGTAAAAAGTTAAGTGCAATTGAGCAACAAATCAACAGACCTTTAGTCGCCTAAATGCCAGTATTTGCGCTTTAAGAACATGCAACTGTTGTTTGGTGAAACCAACATGTTGTTTTAACATCTGTGCAACTGGTGCACCCGTTGATGGGAATTGATTGCCCGAACCTCCATCATTAGGAACAGTACACTGTGCAGAAGACCAACTTGCCGGTTTAAAATGTTGGATTGACAAAGTATCATTGCTGCTACTTGCATTATTCGCAGACAAAGTCTGATCTACACCTTGGGTCACGTTTGAAGATGACTGAGGAGGGTGCATAGGAGGCATTCCATTCCCATGCATAACTGCCTGCCTAGTGGGTGCTTGAGACTCTCTATTGTGAAAACCATGCGGCTGCATTGAAAGGATGTTGGAGTTGTTCACTATCCCCGCATTTGATGCTGAGCCGAAAGGCCCAGGTGGTGCAATCTGCCTACCTTTCACAGAACTAGATTGTCCAGACACATCACTAGATAAATTAGCATGTGGAGAATTCTCATTTGCAACAGGTGTAGAAGCAACTTGCTGATTTGAAGCAGGGACAGGTGATGATTGTACTCCTGTATTAATTTCATTTGGCTTCAGCTGGGCAGCTATCCTAGACTGCATGAGTGGAATGAGCTGCGCCATCACATTGGGATTTGCAGGTTGCGAAAGATCAATATTGCGCTCGAGTGCCCATGCTTGCATGGCGTGCAACTGTGCGGCTGCGGCGAGCTGGTTATTGGTCAAGTTTTGCACGCTTTGCTGACCCTGTGGTGGCTGCATAGGTCTTGCAATATTTGCAGGCATTAACTGTCCAACACCTGTTTGCGGGGCTACCAGAATTTGCTCATGCCTGTGTTCAGAGGTTAGCGGCTGTGCATGCTCCATATGCTTTTCTGCACGAGAAATAAGTTCAGAGGAAATTTTGGATGATGATGTCTGACAATGAGAATTGGCCTGCATGGACACAAGTTCCTGCATCTTCAGATTTCCCATTCGTATATCCTGATCCTTGCCAACTGATGGGCCTACTAATCCCATCTTAGCTTGCTGCTGCGATTGCATGGCCAAAGCAGACTTCTGTTGGGCAGCCTGGAAAGCAAATTGGAGATAAGCCTGCTGAACTGGACTGAGCATTTGTTGTTCCATACCCTGACTTCTACTCTGCCCTTCCTGGGAGGCACCATGTTGTTGAGATAAATCAAAAAATTTTCTTGAATTTTGAGGAATTTGCATTGAACCTGGGGATGTGGCAAAATTGTTTCCTCCCATAAAACCTTGAAAACCACCAGCTTGATAAGCTAGAAGAGCTTCATTTCCTTCTGGTTTTCTCAGTAGTAATTGCTGTTGTAATGCCTGCATGAAAAGATTATTGTTGTAAAACGGAGAAACTGTTCAATCATTTAAAAGCAAAGAAGTATTTTTGACTGTCAGTTTCAATGCCAAAAAGCCCTTAAACAAATTTACAACTTAGCAGGTACCATGGTGTAACTCATCAGCTACAAAGATAATTCAGAGAAGATAGTTAACCAACCAGCTAAGCACTAAAACTATGTTCATGACTCAGAATCTTCACGAAAGAAAAGAATCAAAGCGAAGGTATCCGATTTGTGTAAGCTCCGTTTTACAAAGGGTATAGAATTCATTTAAAGCCCCAAATTGCTGCCCAGAGAGAAAGAGCGGGAGTGAGAAAGACAAAAAGGAATTAACAAAATAAGTTAGCTAACGGAAGTCAGAAAAATACAAGAACATAGGAAACAAACAAAAAAGGTCATAATTTTGACAAATATGGATAACCCAAGATTCCCCCCAATATAATTAAAAGAAAATAAAACACGAAAATTCAGCCGCAGTTGAGGAATGGGAAATTTCCAAGCAGACCCCACATGGTTGCCACATAATTAAATCTTTCTCTCGTCAGTAAAGTGAAGCGAAGTATGCTGATGCCCAATTACAACTAACACATCTCTTACCAAATTCCCATATTACAACTATGCCTAGTTTGCACCACCCAGAACGCCAAAAGCATTTTCAAGATCATACAATACTTTATACCAAATAACCCAAGAAATCACTCGCAATAATTGCCGAATTCACTAATCACTTCCCACTAATCACACATTACACTTCTCCATGATTACAAAAATGCCATAAATCTGTAAAACCTCCGAATGCCAAACCAGCCAAAATTTACCTGCCTAGCCCCTAACTGCTGTTGTTGCTGCGGCTGCTGCTGCTGTACTGAATCAAACCCTAACTGCGGCGTCGATACGGCGGAGGACGACGATGACGGCGACGCAGCTGCCGACGTCGACGCTGCCCGGCCGGCCGGCCCTACCCGGCTGGGCCCACCACCACCAGATTGCATGCAAATTTAACACAAGAAAACGGGAAAAAACCCAAAATCCAAGAAAAGGGTTTAAAAAAAAAAGGATCACAGCCTTGAAATGGAGAAGATACAGATGAAAAAGCCAAAAGTGCCTCCAAAATATCGACAAAACCCCTATTCTACCCTCCGATCCCCAACGTCCAAACCAACCAAGCTCACAGCTTTACACACACGCTCTCTCTCTCTCTCTCTATATATATATATATACCCACCTTCTCTCTGGGTTTTTGATTTTGTTTTGTCCATTATCTCATCCTCCCACAATTTCCCAAAAAAATAACCCAGAAATTAAAAAAGATACGATTTTTACGGCCAACCCAGGTTGATCCACTCGGAGTGAAACCGAGAGTAAAACAGACAGAGACAGAGAGGTTCCCACAGCCTCTGTGAGTTTCACGCGACTTTTTTGATTATGGAAATACCCCAAATAAAAGTCAAACCCTAGGATTTGTTTTTGGGATTTGATCTATTCTTTAACATGTATTTACCCAACGGGGCCGGTGACGTGAAATCAATCAATGTAGGGTCCTGTCGTTTTACGTTAGCTACGTCGTTACGTGGGGTCCACGTGGGAATTTGCCCCCACTGTCCCGTTTAATTACCGTCCGAGTCCTTTCTTGCACTTCTTTTTAAGTTTACTGAAAGCCCTGGAGACGAAACTTTACGATACGAAAGGGAATAAAGAGTAAAGAGAAAAAAAAATCAAAAATATCGATCTCATCAAAAGTTTTGCCCAATATAGAGGATAAGTATATTGCCAAATTTTGAAAAAGATAAATTAGTTTGGAACCCCTTTTTTAGAATTTTTTTTTTTGAGAATATAAAAAATTTTCAAATTTATTAAAATTTAACCTCAAATTCTGACTTAATTTATTGTTATTTTAAATTTTAAATAAATTTAATTAATAATTTTTAAAAAATTAATAATTTATACAAACAATCTTTTTAGGTTGTTATATTTTAAATAAGACCTTAGAATAACTAGCAAGATTATTCATTTGTTATCCGAAAGTCACAAATTCAAATTATAGAAATATTTTCTTTGTAAAATACAAAAGAAAAGCTGCGTATAATTAATAACTCTCCCTTCAACCCTTGCAAAGTGGAGCGTCTTATGCGCTGAGGCAATAAGGGTCCTAAGCTATTCCTTTATAACCTATGATAACTTCCTAATCCTGTTAACCTTGGGTAAGGTGAAATTACATTATATTTTTTATTATAAGATAAAAATATTATAAAAGTTTTAAGGTTAGTTAATATATGGATATTTTCTAACAAAATTAATAAGATGCCCTCAAAATTTTCACACTTTATTTTAATTCTTTATTTTGTTATAATCTAATTTAAGTGGCATAATGCTTACACTATATAAATTTCAAGAGAAACTATGACCTTCTTCGTTATAAAATGTAAAATTATTTTAATTTTAATCTTTATATTTTTCAAATTATTATATATACATTTTGTTTGTTTATTCATATTTATGGCATTAATTCTCGTTAATGAATATCTAGTGAAATTGACTAAACAAATTAAAACATTTCATAATAAAAAAAGGTTAATAACCAAAAAAACACACAAACTTTTGTCAATTTTTCCATTATAGCACGAATTTTAGCAATAAAATGTCTAAATTTTTTATTTTTTTCAATTCTAGCTCGAGCTTTAAAAAGTAGCAATAAAATGTTTAAATTTTTAATTTTTCAATTCTATCCTGACATTAATGTTTCTGTTAAGTTTACTGAAGTGACTTGCTACGTGTTTCAGAATTCTTAACTATTAATATACATCAGCTAAATTTAATACAACAAATTAAGGTTAATGAAACAACGTCATTATTTAAAAATGGTTTAAATCAAATTACACAGCCTAGAGGACGCTACACTTAGATTTCACTTTATTCCGATATTTTCAATTTGTTCTCTCGATACCCTTATCGTATGATTTTCATATTACACAGCCTCAATACCCTTACAATAAGGGCATCAAGAGAACGAATTGAAAACAAATAGCTTACTGGTACAGTATGCTATAATGCAAGAGTAGTTTGAAACATCAGAAAAACAAACAAAAAATAAATGGCTGAGGGCGTTGAGAGGACAATAGATAACGTTGGGCTATAATTAAAGAAAATTAAAAGTTTGAACATTTTATTGTCACTTTTTAAAGTGTGGACTAGAATTGAAAAAAATAGAAGGTTTTGACATTTTATTACTACTTTTTAAAATTCGAGTTATAATTAAAAAATTGGCGAAAGTTTAGGATTTTTTTGATAATTGACCCTAAAAAAATAATAGTTTCTAAATTAAGAGGAATTGAAATTAAAAAATGACACACAGAGAGAGAGAGAGAGAGAGAGAGAGAGGGAGTGAGAAAAAACTATAAATTCATTAACTCCATTCATAATTTATATATTTTAACAAGAGGATATATTTAGCTTCAAAAAAAACAAACAAGAGGATATATTTAGAAGGATCCTTTCAAACCTAAAATGCTAGCCAATGAATTTGCCTACGAGATTTTTATATCACTTTCCGGAATATACCTTAGACTTCTTCTCCCACTCCTACAACCTCTTAAAATCCCAATCCCTAACACTATTCATCAACTTACTGAGTTCCTATTTCAACAAATGAATTTTTTCAGAGCGAATGTCAAAATTCAAGTTCATACAATTTCAAATGAATCACTATTTCAACTTATCACTTTCAAATAATCAAGGACGTCTCCAATCAAATAAGAACATGAATTATAAAAATTAGGAATTCCAGCAAATGATAGTATTAAATTAATCCAAAAAATAATATCCTAAATACTCAAAACAACATGTCGAAAATGAAATTTTAACAATTAATCATAACTAAAGCTTGGAAAATCATAAACAAGGAGAATAAAGGATTAGGAAAACTCATGAAGTGCTCCAATTTCAAATCCCAAACCAGCCTTTTCAAGGTCTAAAAACTCCTCCCACCAACCTTGAACTAGCTCAAGATAGGTGGGTAGTGGTTCCCTATCACCCCAAACACTCCTTGGAATGACTCTTTCTTTCAACCTGCCTTGAAAGGATGATGGAATCTTTAGGGGCTCTCAACCTTGCATGAATGCTTGCTCGTCCTTCTTCTCCATTGCTCTGCCATTTTTATGGTAACACCCATACTTGATAATGGAATCAGCATATCGAGTGTTATCGTATTCTTATATACCTAACATTTTGAAATACAACATTCTTTATTTAACACCTCATTATTCTAGTAATTACTATTAACTTTATAAAAAAATTTGACAGAGATTCCTCTATATTTATTTAAAACCTCCTTCAAAAAACTTAAATACATTTCTCATGCATATTATTGAATTGTCCATCTCCATGTCAAACTCTTTGACAAAATAATTTACCCATCCTCAATTACATTTTTACCCATCTTCTTCACGTGTATATGTCATAACCAAAAACAAAATAAAAATTTGTAGTACATCCACCTCCAAATCTTTCGACATCCTCTATGTGACTATTGTCTTGTAGTAGATCCACCACAACTTTCTTCTAATTTTCTTCAAAACCTACCCGCGAAAAGAAAATCCACACACTAAGCTATAAGCTTAGTGGTGTTCAAGAAATTCCATGTCTCATTCTCTTTAATTCATTCAACCATAACATGCATAATATATATTATTATTTTTAAAAATATAAATATCTTTATTTATTTCTAAGCATAAATAGGCATTTAAAACTAAGTTATGAAATACAAACATGTATCTACTTTAACAATTCATATTTAATTACACAATGATGAATAAGTTGTACAATTTAATTTACAATCAATTACTATTTTCATTTGAAGTTACTTAATATTAGTCATGCATATATATATATATATACTACTTTGATTTAAAATCAAGGTGAATGCTTTGGGAAAAAACAAACGGCTTTCTATCATAGTTGTAAGGCTTCCAAACCTTAACTACTTAAGTACCAAAGGCTACTTTCACTTGCTTTCATAAGGGGTTGTTCAATACAAGCTACCAACGCTGTCTTATATTGAACGGTAATAAGATCAATCCATGTTTAATCTTCTCTGCATTCTTACCGGGTGATACAGGAATTTGCCTAACATTTTTTCAACTGATATTTCGATATAGAAAGATCTCCTTATTT
>JANZLX010000004.1:2611558-2641049 GCA_025531955.1 Erythroxylum orinocense | reverse complement strand
AAATGGTTATGTAAATTATGATTTTAAGAAATTGCTATGATTTGTGCATTCTTTGTGTTTGGATGAATTAATATTTTTGATATGTGAAATATGTGTCACATTATGTTTGATTATGACATGACATAAAAATTGAGTTTTTGAAATGTGCCTTCAGGCAATCCGATTTTCAAGCATGAAAACATGTTATGTGAGTTCGGTATAGTCCATCCAAGAAATGTCACGTGCACGTTGACCAAGTCAAGGCTTCTCCCGCCTGCCCGCTAGTGGCACGGAGCTCCATTTAGGACTCCCTCAAGTTTATGACTACGCAAGACCATTTTATGGAATTGTGTAGTTCGTCATGTTTATGGACTTGCCAAACCATTTTGATGTGTTATGTGATTTTGATTTTGTTTATATTTGTTATGCGTTCATGTTTCGATATTATTTATGAATTGTGAAAAGTTTTGGAAAATTGAGAAATGAGAAAGTGGGTTTTCAATCATGAAATTTTGGAAATTGTTTATGAATGATTTGAAAAGTTAAAAAAATAAGTTTTCGATAAATTTCCTACTGTGAGATTTTTATTAAATGGCAAAAGTTTAGAAAATAATTTTGCTTATGGTTCACTTTATAAACATGTTATCCACGAGTAATAAGCTCACCTCCTTTCACTCTCATCCACAGGTGATGAGAAGAAGATTGGGTGAAAGAATGAGGGTTTTCGTTTGTATGTGCTCATGTTGTACTATTGATAAGTTAGATTACTGCTGAGAAATTCAGAATTGTTGTGTATTGTGTACTTTGGATTATGGTAATTGGTATTTGTATATGGCTTGAAATGCCATAAAGGTTTTGTAAGCATTAAATTCATGATGGATATGAATTGTGAATTTATTTATGGAATTGAGTTATAAATTGGTGTATGGTTATGGGATATGAATGTGATTGGATCTGAATGGAAATTTCATATGATTATGATTTGAGATATAAATGTGACTTGAAATGTGAATGAATGTGAAAGAGGATATGGATAATGAGATTGGTCGTGATTTTGATTCCAGACGGGAGATTCGATGATTCTGAGTTTTAATTTGATTTTGGGAATTATAGAAGTGTGTTTAAACCATTTGCAGGTTTTTGGGTTTTTAAAAAATACAACTGTTATACTGTCCGATTTTTGCATGGTAGTATATAGATGAGTGTTTATTGGCAAAAGAAAAAAAAAGAATAAGAATAAGAGTTGTTAAGAAAAATCGAATAAATTGAGTGTTTGTTTATGGATGAATTTCCAAAAAGAGAAATTGTTTTGATTTATATGAGAGCTAAATAAAATGAATAAGAAAGGAAGAAAAAAAATTTATACCGGATTTCAGATTGGTTTAGTCTTACGGATTCCAACGCGATGTCGGAATTTGTTTTTCAGTTCGATTGCATCGTTTATTTGGTTTGTTTTTGAGCCAATTCGATTTGACTTTGTATTCGAATTACGCTTTTGTCCGCTTTGTTTCGGTTTCCGATTGCGTTCCGATCCTATTCGTTGCATTTCGATACTTTCACTTTATATGTAGTTTTTGTTTGGTTTTAAAATCTGTTTGATTCGTTCCGTCACTTTGTTTTCGTTTTCATTTTCTGTTCTTATTCGGTTGGGGTCCGATTCTAAAATCGGGTCCCAACAAAATAGGTGGATAGTGGTACCCTATTACCCCCAAACACTCATTGGAGCGACTCCTTACTTCAACCTGCCTTGGAAGGATGATAGAACTCTCAACCTTGCGTGAATGCTTGCTTGTCCTTCTTCTCCATTGCTTTGTAATTTTTATAGCCTCTAAAGCACACCCCAGTTGCCACGTGTTTTAGATAGAGAATAAAGACAAAAGGTATATTAAATGAATGCAGAGGGCTTGCTCCTTTCATTATTACACAACTGTATATAAGAACAAGTTGTTTACAGTAAAATCAGGATCTGTTGACACGTATATAACAACCTATTATAATATATTATAATATGAAAAGTTAGTTACTGTACATATTATAATATACAAATTTGTTTACTATAGTAGCATGCATGCATAATTTTCACGAGAATAATGCATCACCCATTCTCATCTTCGTTATTCTGCTCAACTCTTCCCCTTGAACGAAGGGGTACGCGAAAAACCCTAAGTTTGTTTCTGAAGTAAGTGAACTTAGAGCGAGTTAAAGACTTCGTAAAACCATCAGCTGTCTGCTTAAGAGAACATGCATATGAGACTATGAGTTGCTTAGCTAAAACTTGATCTCGCACAAAGTGGACATCAATCTCTATATGTTTTGATCTAGCATGAAAGACCGGATTTGATGCAAGTGCACCTGCGCTCCAGTTATCACACCAAATTGTTGGATATCTCTTCAAAGGGAATTATATTTCTTCCATAAGAGACCTTATTTAGGCGCTTTTAGCAGCCACATCAGCCAGAGCTCGATACTCTGAGTCCGTGCTTGATTATGACAGTATTTTTTGCTTCCTAGACAACCACGAGATCAACGTTTCACCGAGATATACACAGTACCCAACCATGGATTTTCTATCATTAGTACTGGTAGCCTAGTCTGCATTCGAAAAATCATTGATGTCAAGAAAGTTGGATCGTCTGATGTGCAATCCAAGATTTTTTATCCCTTTCAGATATCTCAGTACTCGCCTGACTCTTTGCCAATCTTGATATGTGGTGAGGATATGAACTAGCTCAACCTATTTACTAAATGTGAAATATCAGGTCTTGTGTTAGTTAAATATTGAAGTCTTCCATTTGCTTTTGGAAACTGAGAAGCATCACACATAGGTTTTCTATCTAGGGCTGACAAGTTTCTTCCGGTGACCATTGGAGTAGGACAAGGAATAGCATCTTGCATTTTAAATTTCTGTAAGAGATACATGATGTACTTGTCCTGACTAAGAAATAGCCCATTTTTGTTCCATATTACTTCAACTCCCACAAAATGATGGATTGAGCCAAGATCCTTCAAAGCAAATACTTTCAATGAGCTGCTTGATAAATGTTTTCATTATTTTTTAGTCATTACCAGTTAAAAGTATGTCGTCAACATATATCAACAGGAGCACAATCTTTGATCCTTCTCTACAGAGGAACAAAGAGTCGTCACTTTTTGTATTGTGAAAGCCCCATGACATCAGAGCAGAGGATAATCTATCAAACTATGCCCGTGGCACTTGGTGTAGCCCGTATATAGCCTTAATGAGTCACATACATGATTTGGTTTGTTGGGATCCTTGAAGCCTTCAGGTTGACTCATGAATACTGTCTCTTGTCGAAAAGCATTGTTAATGTCGAGTTGCCTTAAGTTCCAATCAAAATATACAACAATGGTTAGTATTATGCTCATAGTAGAAGCTTTGACGACAAAACTGAATGTTTCACAAAAATCCTCACTAGGGCTTTGTGGAAACCCTTTTACTACTAACCTTGCTTTCTCCTTACTATTTTTCCATCAGCTCTATACTTATTTTTAAACACCCATTTACAACCTACTATATTTTTCTGCCCAAGGAATGGAATTAATGTCCATGTTTTGTTGTGAATCAACTCGTCATACTGATCCTACATTACCCTTTTCCAATGAGTTGATCATAGTGCTTCATTCACTGAATTTGGTTCATAATCTTCATTCCTTAATGCTACTCCAATAAATGGGACCTTGGGCTTGAATATCCCACTTTTGCTCCTCGTTTTCATATGATGACCTGTAATTATGTCTTCTTGTTCACTTTCAACATCTTTATTTATTTCCCCAGTTAAGGAGTTGAGTTCAATGGACATCTCTCTATTCGAGTGAGCTTAGCTATTACTAAATGACAATGAATTAATTGTGTATGTAGTAGAGTGTTGAGGAATAATATAATGTTGGACTCGTTCTTCTAGTTGTGCCAATGCTTGTTGATTAGGCAGAACAAAAACGTTGGCTTAACTTATGTAACTGGTTCTCATTTGGTGTTAAGAAAGCCATGCTCAAATGGAAACTCATTTTCATTGAATATGACATGTCGAGAGACGTAGATTTTTCCAGTGAGTTCTAGACATTTATATCCCCTTTGAGAACCTCCATAACTAAGAAAAACGCACTTGGTGGTATGAATCTAAAGTTTGTGTTTATTGAATGGCTTTAGGGATAGATAACAGGCACACCCGAATGACTTCAATGTTTGATAGTCAGTTGTCTTATAGAAGAGAGTGTAAAATGGTGAATGATCCTGCAAAAGAGTAGTGGGTAAGTGACTTATTAGAAAGACAACAGCATTGAATGCTTCCCACCAATAAACAAGTGGCATCTTAGCTTGTGCCAATAAAGTTAAGTCAAGTTCCACAATATGACTATGTCTCCTCTCAGCTCTTCCATTCTGGGTCGAGGTATATGGACACATTATTCTTAATTCAATTATAGTATTTGAATTTGCAAGAGCTCTGAACTCTGCCCTCTATCGTACTAAACCTTTTTTTTTATTTTTCGTTCAAATTGGTTCTCAACCAAATTTTTGAAATGAAAAAAAACATGAGCCACTTTTCCTTTGCTTTTCAAGTGCAAAATCTAAGTACACCAACTAAAATCATCTAGGAAGTGAACATAATGTTTTTAGCTATTTATTGAATTAATTGGAGAAAGACCCCACACATGTGTATGAATTAACTTAAGAGGATGCTTAGCATAAAACTCAGACAATTTGAAAGGCAGCAAATGCGACTTTCCATATTGACAGGCTTCACAGAAAAAAGTTGGCTTGTTCTCAACATTAACATTGCATGATTGCAAGATTTTATTTAGAGTTCTAGTGGATGGATGCCCAAGCTTTCTGTGCCATTATTCCTTGTCAGAGATTAGGAATGGTGAACTTGAGGCTCCCTGTTTTTGTGCCATGTATGCTTTGTATTTTATCTGGTCAATTTTGTAGAGGTCATCTTGGAGTTTCCCTTGCAAAAACACTTCCCCTATTTTGTTGTCCTTTATAAAGCAAACAAAATCACGAAATTCAATGAAAATGTCATTTGTTGTTATTAAGCTGGATACACTTAACAAGTTCTTAGCAATATGAGGTACGTGTAGAATCTCTCTGAGTTTTACAGGTTGTTTTGATAGTATCACATTTGATTCTATATATTTAATTGGAAGATGTCTTCCATTTTCAACAACCAGACTTTCCTTACCATCATATTCTACTGCATTCTGTAGCTGGCTTGGATCATTGTTAATATTATGGCTAGCACCATTATTAACGTACCAGTTTTGATCTTTAACAGTGGATGGTGATGCTACAAATGTTGAGAAGTCTTGCTTAAATTCAAAGGGTGACATTCCCATGTAGGATCGATCAAAACAATAAAAGCAACTGATTGCAATGTGTCTCGTCTTAGCACATACTTGACAAACTGGCTTATTAAATCGACCCCCTCGGCCACGACCTCTTCTACCGCCATGAAATGACTTGGATGAGGAGCCTCTCTAACCTCGCGGCTTTGGTTAGTAAGAAATGGTCCTGAATCTAATTTTTTAGCAACATTGGTAGTAGGGACCCAATCTTCAGGCTATTGAGTGCATTAAGCTACTCAAGACAGCTCTCAAAACTAAGCAAAGAAGCCTGCAAGTCAGTCCATGTTAGATCTGGTTTTTCAGTTAATTGAACCATAATAGCATTGTATTTGGAATCCAATCCTGCTAAAACTTGAGCACACAAATTAGATGTGAAAATAGAGTTCTTAGCTAGTGCCAAGTTATCCGAGATGGATTTCATTTTTATTAGATATTCATCCATTTTCATCCTTTTTGAGTCTGATGGAATTCACCTTTGAGCATATTGACCCGCGGCGTGCATGTGTACCAACAGGTTTTTAGTATTGCTCTAGAGCTCGTGAGATGTCTGGCAATGAAGAAACTAAGTTGCTATATCTGTTGTTATAGAGTTATATAGCCAGCCAAGCAAAAGTTGGTCATTGGTTATCCATTCCTCAAATTCTGAGTTAACCTTTCCTGCATCATCAGGAAGATATTGAGCTGGGCATGTTTTGGTGTCGTCGATGTAGCCTTTTAATTTATTGCCACGGATCGTTGGTAGGATCATTGATTTCCATAGGCGATAGTTACTTCTATCCAGCTTGATAGAGCACTGGTTAAGTCCACTAATGAGTGGTATTGACTTATAAGGATTAACACTAATGGGGAGTGCCATGGCGTGAGATGGAGTAGCTCTTATACCAAGATAGAGAATAAAGACAAAAGGTATATTAAATGAATGCAGAAAGCTCTGCTCCTTTTTTTTTTTTTGCTAGAAAGGAAAAAACAAAATCCTAGCTAACGCAGAGTTTTGCAATACAAAACGCCATGAAGGTTAAGTAGGAATTGGTCCCTAAGGGTCTCTGGCGAGTCATTAGTATATGCAATCCTGGACTGAAAGCTGCTGCAAGCGAAGCCAGCCTGTCAGCACACTGGTTGCCTTCGCGGTACATGTGACCAGGGACGTAGCCACTCTTGGTCCAGTGGGGCACTGGGCCCGGCGAAAATTTAAAAAAAGTTATTTTTTTTAATTTTTAATTTTTTTCTATATAAAAATATAATTTTTAGGGTTTGGGTCCCCTAAGATTTTTAAAAAATTTATTTTGGGCCCCCCTATATTTTTTGGCTGGCTACGTCCCTGCACGTGACCAACTTGTACTTTCCAGGCTCGATGTAGTAAGCTGCGAGTACCTGTCACCAACAAAATGTCATCAGTTAAAATGGAGTTGGAAGAGGAGAGGATGTTAATGACCTCCATGGAGTCAACTTCCACGATCACTTTGCGGTAGCCCAAGGCCCAAGCCAAGGAAAGGCCCGAATGAACTCCCCAGAGTTCCGCAGTGAGAGAGGAAGCCGGACCAATGTGGTAAAGGAAGCCGCCACACCACCTCCCATAACTGTCACGAAGCAATCCCCCAGCTGTGGTTCGGGTGAACGCCGGGGGAACAGCCCCGTCCGAATTAAGCTTAATCCAGTCGGTTGCCGGTTTAGTCCACCCAACAAGCTGGTCGACAGGGAGTCCCGGATGGGGCACAATACTACTTTCCACAGCCCTGGTCCGTTCCATCCACCGAACAAAATCCATAACGATCTGGGTTCCAGTAACAGGCCAGACAAAATTGGCCTCAAATATGCTACGATTGCGTCATTGCCACAGCAACCAATGGGCGACCCAATAGACGATACCCCAAGCAGCCTGATTAAATTGAGTCTGGGAATGAAGATTGTGTAGGACCCATTGATCCGCGCCCAGCTGAAAAAAAAGGTGGGGCCCACCACCGCCGAGGGGAATTGGCCTCAGAAAGCTTTCACGCGCGGGCAATGACGAAGGGTATGCAAACTGTCTTCCTCCTGCCCACAGAAAAGACAAGTACCATCTACGATGAGCCGGCGAGCCACACGCTGGTGATTAGTCAGCAGCTTGCCTTTAGCCAAAAACCAGAGAAAAGATCGGATCCGCTGAGGGCCTGACCATTTTCAGATAGAGGCCCAGAGGCTAGACGAGGCCTTAGGAGGACGAACGACAATTAAATCATAAGCAAAAGCTACAATGAACCGTCCGTGACTAGTGGGGCCCCAAATCATCGTATCGGGAGTGAGATCGTCACCCGGAGCCGGGATCTCCGCTATATCCATGCAAACCACGGAGGGAAAATATTGCTGGAACAGATGCCAACTCCAGTTACCACGCGCATCAGTGAAGTCAACCACTGTAGCAGGAAAGAGGCTATCGGGGAGAGGAGTGAGCACCACCGCGATTAGGGGTCCCCACCCTAGAACCCAATTATCTAACCAGAAATGCACTTGCCTCCCATTACCCAGCTTCCATTTCAGACCCTGGCAAACATACGGCCACGTAGCAGAGATCCCGCGCCAAATGACCGAAGCCCCGGACCTAGCAATAGAAGCGGGGAGGGGCCCGTGATCCAGGCGGTATTTCGCCCGAACGAGTCTGACCCAAAGAGACTGAGGTTGATGAGCAATGCCCACCCTAACTTAGCTAAAAGGGCATCATTGGAGGCTCGAAGCCGCTTGAGGCCTAGGCTGGCAAACCGACTTCCAGTTAACCGGATGGATTTTCTTCTGGTCTCTGGTTGTGCCCCAGATGAAATCCCACGTGAGCCGGCTGTATATAACAAGAAGTTAGTTATAGTAAAATCAAGATTTGTTGACACATATATAATAACCTGTTATAATATATTATAATATGACAAGTTAATACTATACATATTATATAATATACAAATTTGCTTACTATAGTAGCATGCATGCGAAACGTTCATTAGAATAACACATCACCCATTCTCATCTTCGTTATTCTGCTAAACTCTTATCTCTTCCATTTTGAAGAGATTTGATGCAGATATCACCAAGTTCTGATAGAGACGTCGGGAGGGTGATTTCAGCTGCTGGCATGTTTCTCTCTTCCTCTGCCGCGTTGCATGTTGCTACTCTCGTCTACTGTGCGTTTCATTTTGCTTCCCTGAACTCTACGTTTGCATTTTACTTTTTTATCCAGTTGAGTTTTGCATCCCTTTTTTTTTTTTTTTGACAAATGAGTTTTGCATCCCTTGGTTACTGCGTTTTGGCTTTTCTCCGTTGCTTATTTCTGTTGACATGCTGCGTCGTGCTCCTTTACACTGTTTCCTTTTTTCTTTTGTGTTTTTTTCGTTTTGCTTTATGCTTGGTAGTTGCCTTTTTGTTTGAGTTCAGATTTTCTGTTTAATATTACGGTGTTTTATTGTATCTAATAAATCTTAGTTATTTATTTATATAGAGCCTGCTTGAGATCTGTGTGTGAGTTCCACAAAATAAATGACTAAAATTTTATAAAATAAAATAAAACAAAGTAAAATTAAACAGATAATCTGATTTCTTTTTATTTCTACTGCTTGTTACGTTGTTTTGCTTCTAGAAAATTTCTCTAGTCACGGTTACGTTGCGTTTTGCATTGTCCCTCTGCTGAGTCGTTTTGTTTTCTTCTTAGTTGTTATTTTTGCATTTTGCTTTCCTCTTTTTTTCTTGTTTTGACCTTCCTTTATCATGCATTTTATTCTTTTGCTGATTGTCGTTTTTCTGTTGTCGTTTTTCTTCTATTCGACTGTTTGTTTGTGATTTTTCTACTAGGCTTTATTTTGGATTTCTCTTTTGGCTTAAATCTTCTTCCAGCTTCGTTTCTCATAATTCATCAATCTTACAAGAAAATATTTAATACATTTAAATTGTTTTTAAATATAAAATAAAAATTAAATAGCTTAAATAATTAATAAAAAATACAATAATTTAACTCAAATGAGTTATATAAATAATATAAAATAGGATGTAAAATATATTATAATTTTTACTAACCAGAAAACACTAGCCAACTATTTCTAAAAAGAATTAAAAGTCATCAATTTCAATTACAACGTGGAAGCATTGCCAAGCCAACTCACACGCCAACGCTTACGGCTCAACATCGTCCGAATTTTACCGGTTTAGGAGCCCAGGAGCCAGTAGTACGGAGAAAGATATCATCGAACAAAACAGCGCGTTTACCCACTGTAACCGGTGGAGCGCCATGTTTTGACAACGAAATTACCGGTCCTGCAGGTCTCGCCATTGCCTCCCCCGAGAAATCTGGTATAAATTCCATCTCTCTCTACTTCTCGAGACGGTTCGCAAACCTCCTGGAAACGTCACCGTTCTTAACAAAGATCGTGTTCGGTTACGCTTTTGTAGGTAGGTTTCTCTAAAGATCTAAGCCCTTTTGTTTTTGATCTGGTTGATGGATGATAAGGTTAAATCATTTTTAATGATTGATTTCCTTGTTTTCTAGAACATATTTATTGGATACACTTGGATAAGAGAACATAACTGAATGATTGATTGTTCGTGAAGTGTTTTGTGGATTTTGGATCAGAGAATTATGAGTGTAATTCGATGCTGATGGTTTGGAAATGATATATTTATGGCTTTTTTAGACACTGTTTCTAGATTGAAGCTATTTACTTTTGGGTTTTCAGTTTAGAATTTAGTAAATTTGATGAAAATAGTCTATTCTTGATTCAAGTGATAGTAACTTAGGTGATTGATTTTTCTGCTTTTGTGATGATGTTATTATTCTATAAGCTGCAAAATTCAATGGTGTTAAACATAATTCGGCAGTTTGTTATTGTTGTTGCTTTAGGAGGGAATTAATATGAAAAATCTTAATGTTTTATTACCTGCAGGATGGCAGAGAAAGATGAAGGAGAGGAGAGTAAGTGTTTTGTGAATGAGTGGGAAGTTGTACAACTCACTGCATCTACGTATGCTGCTGCTCCTGGTCCAAAAGAAATTATAGTGAAAGATGATGGTAAGGACAATACAAACAGAGAGGATGAAGCATACTTTGTATTTCCACCCAACCAGCATGAGAATTTGCCTTTGGAGCCTGATGGTAGTGAGATTGTTGATGAATCTGTGGGGAAAAATCTGTCATCTGAAGTCAGTGCGCAAACGGGGGGTAGATCTTGTAGGAAGGAGGAAGAAAATTGGGCATTGAAGGGTTTGAATGTGTCTGAGGAGTTTCCAGGGATACCACTTTTTGATGAGAAGGGAAACAGGGTGTCCAAATCTGGTAAAGAGTTCGAAGAAAGTGCAAATATGCAACACTCAATTCTGAGTGGCAAGGAACAGAGCGTGTATAGTGCATTGGCATTTGATTCTTTTCATGATGAGGCAGGTCTAAGTGGATCAACAACATTTGGTGAGAACTTGGGTATTCCAGAAGTTAATGAACCTTCTGAGCCGAGCCAAGATTTTCCCATGGATAGTTCTTGTATTGCCAAATCTACTGAAGATGATAGATATGATGGATCTAGGACACCAAACGA
This sequence comes from Erythroxylum orinocense, assembly GCA_025531955.1. Taxonomy (NCBI): domain Eukaryota; kingdom Viridiplantae; phylum Streptophyta; class Magnoliopsida; order Malpighiales; family Erythroxylaceae; genus Erythroxylum; species Erythroxylum orinocense. The sequence continues at coordinate 2,630,169 of JANZLX010000004.1, read as the reverse complement.
TGCTTGGTGGAAGCGAAAGGCAGCTTCATTGTATTCTCATGCAAAAGATGCTGATGCATTTTGGTCCATTTTCGTTGCAGCAGCAGTGATGGGCCTTGTAATTATTGGCCAACAATGGCAGCAGGAAAGGTGGCAGGTTTTGCGGCTAAAGTGGCAGGCCAATATCAACAGCCAGGTACCTATTCATCATAGTTATTTTCTAAATGCTTTTTTTTTTCTTGCAGAATAGTCTTCTGATTAGTACATTTGATTTATATTAATTATAATGGGAACGACGTGGACTTAGATTTCTTACACATAATTCATTTGAACTAGTTAGTGTGTAGATATCTGGAAATATTTTGTGGAGAAAAGCTGATTGAGACATAGAGAATTTAGAGAAACTTAGAATGAAGTGGGTTCTCTTGATATTTGCTATTACTCTATCCAGAAAAGTTGGTGTTTATCAGATTTTGATGTCTTTTTATTGTAATTAGATGATACTATTGTCCGTTCTCCTCCGATTTACTCTAGGTGTGTAATTCATAGATGGTGGTTAGAATGTCAAGGGTTTCTCTGAATCTAGAATTGCAATTTTATATTTGGTGAGAATGAATTCTGTAGAATTTCTTCATAGACTGCCTATGGGTCACCAGCTCATTATTTAATAGGCATGCGGTCAGAGCCTCAGCTCCTCCTGATACTAAAGAGCTTTCGGTTTCATATTCTATTTCACTTCCCCATTGGGGTTCCTTTATCCTATTCACTGTACTGCTAGGTTATATTTTGCAGATTAGTAACAGGGTAATGTGGCCTGTTTATCGACTCAAGGAAGTAATTGTAGGTGGCCATCGACGTGGTTCATTGATCAGGGGAAGTTCCTCGAGTGACATCTAAGATGATGACGAAAAAGTATGGCATTTTGCTGTGTGTTGATATGTTTCCTTTTTAACAAATATTCATAGCGTAGCGTGCATGTTGAAAATTTTATATTACTTTTGTGTTTCTGTGATTGTGTTGGTTTATTGGCTAAGTATGAACCCAACATGTAGATACAACTAGAGTTATGAATATAACTGGCCTTTCATTTATAACTGGATTTAATGTAAAACGTAGTACAATATAAGAATAAGGAAGCAACCTACTTTAAATACATTTGATGCTATTTTCGTTCCTGTTAACCTTACCAAATCTTTACTCTCGTGTAACAAAAAAGGTCAAAGTTAGACCGATTTCGAGTTGATTGGAATTTTTATTTAGTCTAGGCAATTTGAATCGGTTTGAATTCGACTTAAAATTTTGATTTAAATTCAACTTGAATGTGACTTGAATTCGGTTTGAAGTTTAGAAATTATGACTTTTGGGTTCTTTGGTACACATAGTTCACTGCAGTTGAACGTAATGATTAAAAAAATAATCAACTCAGATAGTTAAATTGTAAAAATTTTGAAATATTTTATATTTTTAGTTTAATTTTTAACTTTTTTGTTTGATTTATTTTAATAAATCTTGTTATTAAAAATTAATTAATTAATTAATCAATCAATTTTTTAAATTAATAAAATTTTAAAATTAAAATTAATTAATTAATTTTTATTTAATAAAATTTTAAATTATGTCTAAAATTTTTTGATTGGTGAGAAAAAAATCTCTTACAACCAAATTATAAATCTTTCCATTTTATTTAATTTTTAATAACGACAATATTAATTGAAACTTTTAAATATCAAACCTTTTGTCTTATCGATTTCACTTTATTTTTAAAACATTAATTAAACATCAAAGTTTTCTTCAATTCTTTTATAAAAATTTAAACAAGTCAATTATTCTAATAATTATAAATTATTAATATTACGATAAAATAAGTTTGATTTGAGTAAATTTTAAAATAAGTTTTATTGAAACGACTTAGTAATTTAATAATTTATTTATAAAGTATAACTAACCATTTAAATTTTTATTATTAAATTTTCTTTAAGAGTTAAATTTATTAATATCTAAAAGTTAAGGTAATACTTAAAATTTTATAAAAATTTAAAGGATAAATTCGTATATTTTTCTAATTTCAAGATAATCATTCTTGTAAACCCAAAGCATGCTCCATTGATTCTTATCGGCATAAAGACTATTTAATTTAAAATATTATTTAAAAAATTTTAAAATGCCAAAATTAACTAGGCATAAATATATTTAATCCTCTAGTATTTTACCTCTTCGTGCTTTATGCTCCATTTTATTTTTAAAATGAACTTATTACCCCATTCGACCGTAAGTTAAAACGAGTTTAAAATTCAAAAAGACTTTCTCATCCATGGCTTTTTATTGTTATTTCTAGTTTATTCTCATAGTCCCAAAAAATTGAGATGCCCAAACTACCCTAAGTTTTTTTTTAATTTTGTTCCGTAAATAAATTTTCATTTTAATTTTTTCATAAATTAAGGATCATAAAGTGCAATTGTGAAAACAATAATATTTTTAGTAATTTTTCTTTTTTTATTTATTAACAGTCAAAAAGTAATCCATGCTCAAAATAATTCTTTTTTGAAATAAAGGACAGAATGAAATAAAGCACACAAAAAAAAAGAAGCTTAATATATTTAAGTCAACAAAAACTAAAAAGATATTTTTGTCCAAAAATGCAATATGTATAATTGTGGTGATATCATCATAATAAATTATAATACAGGGTATAAAAGTCTTTTTTGCATTTCAAACTCCTTTAACTGATGATCAAAGAGGGTAATAAGTTTATAATTAAAATAGAAAAAGCATAACATATCAAAACTATGATCGAATAGGCAATAGCCTACCATAACCTCGTATGCAAGGTCAACGATTTTGGTACGGTTCGAGACAAGTCCTTTTAATTGGAGAAAGGATCAGATTATTTTTTCCGGGTTGAGATTTTCTGTCCCGATCATGTGTACCTATTCTGTTCTATTAGATTCAAACGCTTTATTTACGTGAGATACACATAAATAAAGAGTTTGAATTTAATGAGACAAAATAAGTACATAATTTTGGAGACAAAAGATCTGTTCTCATTTTTTCCTGTTACTCTGTTTTATAAAAATTAATCCACTTAATAAATAAAAGTTATAAAAATTTGAAGATTGAGATCGAACCAGTCTGGCACAACAAATTTCGGAACAAAATATCATGCGGCCTTTAATTGAGCAGGGCAGATGTAGGATACTGTTTCCTGCACGTTAGCTCACCAGATAATAACTCCTTGGGCGGGAAATCATCGCAAATCTCCCTCTCCTTCCTCTCCCAAAACAGTTTTCTTAATTTGTTTACAGAAAATTAACATTTCACACCAAGAACCGAATTTAGGGTTTTGATTCTCAAGAGTCCGTTCCTCTCCACTCTCCGTCAATTTTGTTCTACTTGGTATTTCATCAGGTAAAATCTCAAAATCTTCAGTCCTTTGCTACTGTTTGGCTGCTGAGAAAATGCAGAATCAGTAAAAAAAGATCAATAAGTCCATTCTGTTTAAGATTCTCGGTTGTCTTCTCAGTGTTGCTGTTTCCTTATGATAGCGTCGTATCTTTGCTTTTGTCCTTGTAATTTGGCTGTTTTTACCTTATATGCTTGAGTGATTGCCTTCCCATTTTGACCTACTATATGTAGCATAGAGATTTGGTCTATGTTTTAGGTTTGTTGCTAAGTTCGTTTCGTATTGTTTTCACCAGTAGGAGACACATGGATTTTGTACAAATTTGAATAAATGAGTAAAGAAGAAGATAGCCCACTGATTAGAAGAACCACGAGGTCTTCTTCTTCAGCTCCTGTTAAAAGCAACGAGACTGAAATAAAGAAGAACGCTGTAACTTATTCTCCAACTATCAATGACCTTGTGTTTGGAGGAGACAAACTTAGTTTCAATGATCTGCTGTCTAGTTTTCCTGGTAGGCACATTCAGATTAAGGAGATCGTGCGCATTTTAGGTCCTCAGGATTGTCCCATGCTTCCGCAATTCATTTATGGAGGTGCTTCTACTGGAAAAACCAGTGTTGTTCTCCAAATCTTTAGGCATCTTAATCGTCCTTTCGTGTATGCAAGCTGCCAAACCTGTTACAGTCCACGGATTTTGTTTGAGTGCATTTTGAATCAGTTGTTACTTCACAAAAAGAATGCAGCAAATGGTTATTCAAGTGCGAAACGCTGTGAAAAGCCCTCTGACTTTGTCAACTTTCTTCGTGAAGCCGTGGCCAATGTCACCAACTCTTTCAAGGGGAATTTGGGGGAATTAGGTGGAAGTAAGTTGGATGGAGGGCCAAACGGAAGTATGCTGTATCTGATATTTGATAATTTGGAGCTTGTTCGTGAGTGGGATAAGAGTTCATGTATATTGACTTTTTTATTTAACCTCTCTAATATTCTGAAGATGCCAGAAGTGGGCTTCATATTTATTAGCAATACTTCGCCGGATACATACTATTCAAATATTGGGTATCTAGAGCCTATTCCTGTATATTTTCCTGAGTACGCTGAAGAAGATCTTCGGCAAATCTTCCTGAGAAGCCAATCAAATAGAAAGCTATATTCTTCCTTCCTTGAGTAAGACCAGAATATCCTTCTTATATATACTTATCTGCCACTGTTTGCTTTGTGTTCTGTGGTCAGTGATTGCTTTGCTCTGCTTCTCGACAGTACTGTACTGAGACCTTTTTGTAGAATCACAAGGAAAGTGGATGAACTATCAGCTGCATTTTCATCCTTATTTCAGAAGTATTGTGAGCCCTTAAGTGATTTGACATCTGTACCTAATGAAGAGATGAAAAGAATGTTGTTTAGTTATTTTCAGCCGCATATTGCCACTTCTTTGAATGAGATATTCTGGATTCTGTCTGAGCCTTTCCTTGAAGTTGAACTCAGCAGAGAAACAATGCAGAAAGGCATCACAAGAAAATTAGAGGGTGATCAGGAATTTGCTGGAATGGATTTTCACATGTCTACATCTGCAAAGTATCTTCTTATTTCAGCATTCCTTGCATCAAGAAACCCAGCTACACTTGATGCATCCCTGTTTGACTCAACTGGGGGTTCTGAAAGCAGAAAGAGAAAGAGGAAGTAAGTGCTTTTACAGTATAAACTAGTAGTTGACATGTGATTTTTATTTAATTCCCTGTAGCTTTTTGGTTGTTGAAGTTTATATGCAAATTTCTTCAAAGTTCAGATGACTAGGCCAGTGCTCTTTCTAGTATCTTTGTTAAGAAGTTCATGCAATTACCATTTTTTGTTTTGCCATCATCTGATCACTGGCTCTTCCTTAGGGCCTCAGAAAAATCAATGGAGCAGAAGGAAGTTGCAGAACAGGAATCATTGCTAAAAGGACCTGGTACGTTCCCGCTAGAGCGGTTATTAGCTATATTTCAATGTATAACATCCGTTCTGGATGGTTATCTTGATGAAGAGGAACATCCGAATGATTTGCTCAAAGTTGGAAGGGGTGATGGGCTTGTGTCTGATGTTCTCTTGCAACTATCCAGTCTGTGTAATGCTAACTTTATCATTAAAGGAGGAAGTTGCCCTTTAGAAAGTACGACTCGTTATCGGTCCACAATATCCGAGGATATGGCTCTAAAGGTAACCTTTCAAACCTTCCATACCAAAGTCTTGTCAGAAAATTGTGAAGATATTAAATATGACATACATTAGTTCTTTTTTTTTTTCTCTTTCCTAAAGATATGACATACCTTAGCTGTTAATAAATGGATTGCAGGTAGCTAGGAGCCTGAAGTTTCCTCTGGCCAACTACTTGTACCGCAGATAACATGTGATTGGGGAATCAAGGTTCAATCACCCATTCACCTCCCATGCATTTGAATGCTTCAAAACATGCCTCATTAATTATCTGTCATGATAGCGTCATCTCTACGAAACTGATGGATAACAATTTTTAGTGTGATGGAATTAGCCAACTGTATGTTGTGGAAATACTAATTTACCTTGTGATCAACGTACGTCTCAGGATGTCCAATAGCCATCCATCTATAGACACGGCAGTATTTAATCATCACATATCCCTTATTTTTTGAGCAGATTTAGGAACTTCACTCATGAACATAATTATGCTCTAAATCCTGCTAAGCTTCAGGTTCGAGTCAAGATGTTGCCACATGCGCAACATCTGTTTTGTTCTCTGAACTCTCTGATTCATGAATCTGGTTCAAACATCCCTACCCATTCTGCAGTGCTCTACTACTTGCCAGAAATGCAGTCTGGAAGTTTCAACCGAATAGACGTAAGGAGCTTCTCTAAATTTTAATCAAAGGAGTTTGCATCGTGTTAAATACTCATTTGTCCTTGTTGGAGTGGAACATTCAGATTTGGTTAGGCATGAGTGACTGGTTGTGTGAAAAGAAATAGTACGGACAGGGAAAGTCTTGCTCACTGTCTTTTTTTTTGATAAAAAGTCTTGCTCACTGTCACAGACTCAGTTCGCAAGTATAGGCACAATCGACAACTTTCATCCAACCAAATAATTCTTTTGGCTAGAAAGGAATAACCAATAAGAAAAGACAATTGAAAAGCATCAATCGTATTAACAGATATGTCAGCCTACAATCCTTGGATGCAACTTCAATGGCTATCCGTTTGCAACTCCTTTAAAATATTAAGCGAATGACATTTTTGTGGACAACAAACAAAACAGATTACTTTTTCTCTTATTTCCCTAGGTTAAAACTTAAATGTTTAGCATTAGTTACCCATTCTTTTTCACATATGATTCTTTTGCCTTCGATGGTTTTCTATTTGTACCCTTTGGAATATTGTTCATAGCTTTTAAGGAAAGTGATTCTTGTTTGTCCAATCCAAAGAACAACTTGCGAAATTGGGTTACTCGGGTATGCATTCTACTTTATTTCACTGGAAATTAGTGTTGGCAACAGAAGTTGTTCACCGACAGAAACTAGTGATCGATGGACGTGTTGGCAAACAAGTGCGAACCCATGTGCCTAAACACTAAGTGGTTACTAACACATGCCAGAATTTAAGCAGACGGTTACAAAGCTTGATACTTAAAAGAGCAGTAGCTCAGCAGTTTGTCACCTAAAATTAATGCATTTTGTTGACTCTGTTTGTTACGTCACCTTTCGTTTCTTTCCGTTTTTTTTTCTCTGTTGTGAAATTATTGAGTCTCTGCCAACCTAAATTGCCTAATGATATAGACCCTTAAGGAAATAATAATTATGCCATTTTAAGTGTTTCATTAGAATAGACATGGGAGAGACAGAAAATTAACTAGGAGTTTGGTTTGAGCATAGGATTAGTTATGGATATGGGTATAATAATAAAAGGGGATGAGGATAGATATCAAAAATTAAAAAAATGATGTTTGGTCTGTAACTTGAGTTTTTATATTAATACCAATAATATTGTTTGGTTTGTTACATTAATATGAATGAAAAATAATACAATACTATTTTTACCCTCAATAAAAATGAAAATAATTTGCCCTTCATATGTTTATTGAAGCTATCTCCATATGTTTGTAAAAAAAATTAATCAGCTTTGTCAAGAAATTTTATCGTAATTTTCAAGCATTAGATGAGTTATATGATCATTTGTCAGCAAAGTTGTATAATGTCAACAATACAATTGTAACTATATTTCTATATCATATTTAAAACGGAATATAAAGCATAAAACATCAAAATAAACTTAAAACATAAAGCATCAAAATATAAAGCAAGATTTCTTATAGTACTTAAAATATAAAGTATCAAAACAACATCAAAATAAACTTAAGACATAAAGCCTTCGCATGCCAACGAGAAGGCTGAGGAACACATCAATCTTGTATTTATTTGAGCTGAAAATGTTAGTTGTTTTAAAGGCATCACCACTTGGAAAGCCAATTTTTGTTAACTCTTCAACCACATCTTTCATTTTTTCCGAAGCAGCTTTGTCACGTAAATTTTCACTTGCAATAGCATTTGTCATGGTTGCGAAATCGCTATTAAAGCCTTCCACAAAAGTACAAAAATCAAAATTGATTTCTTGCAATTGTACCCCGACATTTAACGAAGCTGAAATAGATGTTGCATGACTTTTATGAAGAAACAAACGTTGGATAAAGATGAAAGGCTTGCGTCTTTATACGAAAGTTAAAAATTGTAAAAAGTGTTTCTGTTTCGTTGTTCTTGAAAGCCATTAAGAGCTTTACAAAACAAATAAACAAACACCAACGTAAAAGACGATTCACTGTGTGCTTTTCCTTTTTTTTTAAGAGTTAAAACCATATACGAAAAATCAAATTAAATCACAAAACAATTATAAGGGAAAAAAGGAGCAGATTGGTTTTATGATTCTCGTTCAATCTATAACTATATGCACTTTCACATCATCAAACCATATAGCATATTGGTTATTTTCTTAATTAAATCATAAAACGAGAATATACAAGAAAAAAGGAGCAAAAATCTCATTTAAAATGAGATGAAACCAAGTTCTATCCAGTTCATTTAACATCAAATTAAAACGAAGGATTTTAAAAAATATACCTGGAGGCGCATAACAAAAAATTCCTTCATTGATGAGACGCAGTAAGGCAAGAGGAGATATCTTAAGCAATTGAGAGGCCATAAAGAAGTAAAGAGGATGGAAAGGAAAAGGCTAAGGATAAAAAAGTAAAAAATAAACGTGTTAAAAACTTATATTGAAATGAAAACTCGATACTCACCCCCTTTGATAGGTTTAGTAGATTCCCAAATTTAATGAGATAAATTCATTCTCCTGGGATTAAAAACCCCAAAGCAAACACTGTTTTTTACAATTATTCTATTCTTTCGTTCCTAAACCCTCAAACCAAATACCCCTTAAAATAAATATTAACTAGAAAATGTTTATTATTTTTTAAGAATAGATGGTTATAGTAATTGTATTTTAGATTTATTTCTTCCAAAAATTTAGTAATTGCTCCTGAAAAACTTGATAGTATGTTCCCGAAACACAACAGTGAGTTGTATGTTAATTGGAACTTGGGAAGGCATCTTCTAAGTTTATAAGATTTACCTTTGATAGTTTAATTGGAGAGATAGTTCATTCAATTTGAAGACAGAATATGTTATTGATTTAACGTGTCAGTTTTACTTATTTACTTTTTAACTTGTATTATTCTTTTATTGCCACATCTGCATGTGGATCTATCGAAAATAGCCTCTCTATTATGTAAAGGTAAGGCTGCGTATTATCAAACCTTTTTAAACTCTGCTTTAGTGCTAAACTTCGGACTGAGTGTGATGATGATTACATTATTGATAATCATTGTTGTTAAACAAATATTTAAAGCAGATGATCTTAATTTCTTTCATCTTTATCGATGCGTTTGATATTGTTGTTTAGAAATTGTTGGCTCTATTAGTTGGTATTGTTGTTGAGAAATTGTTATAAGCATAATTATCGTGAATGAAAGTATTGTTGTTACCAATAATTAATTATTAGTAATTATATGAAAAATATTTATTATATTGTTGTACAATAAATAGATTGATTGCAATCGAAATCATTAATTGTAAATAATAAGTTATATGTGGAAATTATTATTTATATATGTAATAATAAATTAATCTTTTTTATTTAAAAATAGGTTAATTTATTATTAATTATATCAATTTTATAAAGTAATTGATTATTATAATACTTTTTTTTAACAAGAAACAGAAAGCAAAAATTACTCGACAAATCTAGAGAGACAAATCTCCGACAAATTCTTTAATAAAATACGATGATACCCGATAAATATAGTGATAAAATAGATGACTCCGATGTCAGATTAAATTGTTATTATTATTATTATTATAACAGTTTTACTTTGTAAACAGAGTTGGAATATTAAATGTGAAGCTGGTTCTTTGAGGATGACGTCTTGCTGTTGTAAGTTGCTTGCTTTCACATAAGTATCTGATAAGTGGTTGCTCCTGTAATCAAACTGTACTTTCTATTCCCATGTACGATTAGCTTCCGTAAACAGCTGTCATTTCGTACAAGAACCAACTTTTCAAGGACTTCAGATTTAACTTCTTCACGGAGACTCTTCAACGGTCTTCAATGTAGGAGGTTCTGAATTCGAATTTTCGTAAGAATTTCTTAAAGTCTTGTAATATATTTTCGGCGATTGCTTAGAATTAATCTTATCATTGAACTTTAATTCATTAACTCCCTAAATGACTTAGAACTCGTTCAGCCAGTAACTTATTAGCTGATTAAGTCAAGTTAACTACTTAAGCATCTTAAAAAGCTAATGATTGTGTTTAGTGAATTGATGATTAGTTGGCTTATTTAATCCCAACAAGCTAATTCTAGAAAAGTAATGAATGTGTTTTAGCGAATTGTTGATTAGTTAACTTATTTAATCCCACAAGCTGATTCTAGAAAAGTTTCATAAGAGAAGCATTTTTTATGTTCAACCAAAAATTAATAATTAAAAAACCAATTATACCCTCCTTTCATAAAATTTGAATTATGCTAATTATGCTATATATAGTGATATTATGGATAATTCAAACTAAAAATCATGTGTAACTAAAAATCATGAATGTATTCTCCAGTTATAAATTTTTTTACAATCAAGTAAGTTTTTTAATTATAAAACTTGAGAGTATGTATTATGCTATTGACAATATTTTTTACTAATAAAATAAGTTTTCTAATTACAAAATAAAAAATATACTAGGCAACAAAATTTTTAAGAATGTTCTATGTTCTTTATTAGAGTTAAAAACTTAAATTTTGTAAAATTAATGTCTAATCATGACCTTATAAATTTTTTTAAATCATGCTCTCATAAGTCATTTTACACCCAAAAAGTTAATACTAAATAACTAATTTTATCAAATTTATTTAATAAATAGTTAATATTATATGCTGGTCAAATCAACTGTTAGATAATCGCTGATAGAATCAGTTAACAGTTAATGTAATCTTATGGTTGCCAAAAAGTGCCTTATTAAAACACTTCCTATCCAATTTTTAATTTGTTTATTTTAATAACTTTTTTATTAAAAACTAACCAATATATTAATTAACAATCAATTTTTATTAAATGACTTAATCTTCAATTAAATTTCAATTTTAAGTTCTTCAACAAAAAAATAATTTTCTTTTAATCTTATTTTAAATTATTCAAATTTATTTTATAATGTCAATTTAACTTTTAAACCTTTTGTTTTTCTTGTTTAATTTCTGGTTGATTTTTTAAATATTAATTTAGAGTACGAGGTTGATATTGTTAGAAATACTCAAATCTTTAGTGAATGCAAGTGATTGAGGTTATTATGTGCACTCATTTCTTTATTTAGTACCAAGATTTGGACATCTTTTTTTTATAGGACCTAAACATAGGTATCCAAATCAATAACGCACTGTTTAGTTGATGATTTTATAATGGAATGAGATGGAATATAACACAATTCTATCATTTGAAAGGAGGTTTTATAATAGAATGGAATAAATGAGATGGAAGCGAAAGGTTTTATATTACGTTCTATTTCATCCTAAATAGTGAAAATGAGAAACTTTCGATTCAAGGAGTTTAAGATGAAACGTTAACTAATAAATATATACTACCTAATATATCTTCAATAATTTTTCATAATACCAATTATTTGTTACCCTACCCTAATAACAATCAACACAACACAATAATATTTTTATACAATTAACAATAAATTGTATATAATTAATAATAAAAATTGTATTAGTAAAAAAAAAATATATATTTATTCTTTAATTGTTTGTTAGAGTGCCGTGACATATTTTTAATAAGTCACAGATATATTTTTATAAAAATATAAATATAAATAAATTATTTTAAAATATAAATCAAATATAATATAATAATATTTTTATATAATAAATAATAAATTGTACATAATTAATAATAAAATAATAAAATTTTCATTAATAAAAATACAAAATATTTATATAATTATTGTTCAAGGTACAAGTGTACAACTCTGACCTTAATTGTTTGTTAATAAGTCACAAGTTTTTGCTGTTTCAAAACTATAACATTTAAGTGTTTGTGCTTTTTCGATTTGAGATTGTGTGGAAATGTTGTATAAGGATATAATAGTCATTTATTACATATTACATTCCATTTTATCCATCTTTCAAATAACATTTCATTACATTACATTATGAACCTTCCATTCATTCTAAATAATTTTTCACTACATTATATTTTCTTTTATTATAAATTATTCTGCTCTCTTCCATTCCATTGTATTTCATTTCATTAATTATCATCCAATCACAGAGCCCTAAGTGTTAGCTATTACTTTTGCAGGAGTCACGGTGGTTTAAATCATAGCCAACGTCCACCTAAATTAGCCACCCTTTCAGGTCATATCCAATTAAGCTGTCCACCTAAATTGCCTGTTTTTCAAACCTGTGACCACTAAGATGCTCATGGTACATTTGTTTGATGGTTCTAACTCTTTGGAAAACACGACTTTGGAAACCAGTCATAACTCCTCAGTTACTTACTGCTTAATATAGGAACAGAATCTCTTGGGAATGCCACAGAACTCCTGATTTTTATGATAAAGCAAACTTATTATGGAAAGGAAAGTTGTAATTTATGGTTGAGACTTCTACGTCTAACGTCCATGATCGTTGATTCATACTATTTATTTGCTGGTTGGCAAGGAAAGAGTCAACTTCGAATGTACCAATCTCTAGGAGTTCTATAGCTTATGGTTGAGACTGCTACGTCTAAAGTTCATGATCGTTGATTCATATGTATTTGGTTGGCAAGGAAAGAGTCAACTTCGAACGTACCAATCTCTAGGAGTTCTTAATCTATTCGATCAGAAACACACAGAAGTCAAACCTCCACAAGACTTCCATGTCTGCCTCAGAACCTGTGGGCTATGAAAATGGTATCCAACCATCAATTGCTTCGTGCAAAGGGCAAGAAAATAATATTCAAGCTGCAGCTTTAGACATATTTTTGAGTTTGATACTAACCTCCCAACCAACATATTATGATGCAGTTATAAAATCATCAACTAGTTTACTCTTTGAATGTCTCCAACTGTCTGCAAAATTAATAGAATTTGAAATTTTTAATTTTTTTTATAATGAGTATACTTTTAGATACATATGATAATTTGTATATTACATAATTTAATTATAATATTCAATTCAAATACTCAATAATATATTCTAATGGCAAGCATTGCTTAAACATTTTACTTAAACTAAGATGTGATTTGTGTTAGTGAATATATAAAAGCAATTAAGTTGGCCTCACACAATAGCTTAAGTTATTGTGGTAAATCAGTCACTTAATTGTGGTGTATCAGAGCCTTTGTGACCAAGTGGTCATGAGTTCAAATCCTACCACCTATCTATTATTCAGCACAAAGTAGAGTGGATCTGTGCAAGTTTCATGCCTAAAGGACTTTCACGTGAGGGGGTGTGTTAGTAAATATATAAAACCAATTAAGTTGACCTCACACATTAACTTAAGCTATTGTAGTGAATCGATCACTTAACAATTTGTACATTAACATTACATTAAAAAATTATTATTTTTGCGTAATTTTTAGTATTACTTTACACTCGAATGATACTAAACTAGTACTCATTATCCTCAAACATTATTAAATTAATATTCATTGCATAACGATAGAAACTTATTTAAAACTTTTATAAAATATTAAGGTAAAAATCATACTTTTTGGTATTTAAAATTTTCATTTTTACATTTGATAGGTCCAAATTTTTTAATTGTGACATGATATGGGTTAAATTTATTATTCATATGCTAAAAATGTCATAAATTTAACTCAATTAAGATACAGGGTACTATGTTAATGCATAGCATAGGTATATTTGCCCCCCTCTAGAATCCTCTGTTCATGTGCTTTATATCAAGTAATTCAGCTACATGAAAGGTTCATCAAAAATAGAAAGATAGGTCAACAGCTCTTTAATGTATGTTTGTTTATGATGACTTAGGCCAATATGCTTTTGATTTCCATTTCCATACATTACATTGTGGAAGTGAAAATGGACAAAAGATTACCATAATGTATATTGTATCTCAAGAAGAAATGGTAAAACATGAATGATTAAAGAGAGGAATATTCAGAGATCAAAATTTGGAGTTGACATGCAGAGTTGCAGACTGGTAAGGCCTCCTGTTTTTAGGGTTCAGGTGAGGAACTTATACAAGGTAGATTTGACTTTGTATCTACACCAGAGTCACTGAGCAGGCACACTTTTTTTATCATATGAATCATCAATGATGAAGGTCGTGTTATAGAACCACGGGAATTTCTGCTCATATCTATTATATGTGCATGTTCTCATTTTCTGTGTGGGAAAAAGATAAAAGACGAGCAAGAGCAGTGAAAAAAAAAGAATCCCATATCGAAATGTTGTAGGGTTGCTCACCGAACCTTAACTAGATTGCCCAAAAGACCAATTTTCATTTAATGATGCAAAAAATTAGGAAAAACTCGTTGTCTTATAACGAAGTTTCTGAAGCATATTCATGAAACAATAAGCCAAATGATCCTTAAATACTTGAAAACAGACACTCTGTTTTAGTAGTTGTGACCCCATGTTTTCTTCTTTTTATGCTCTGTTTTGTTATATATCTCTGCTGTCTTAGCTCCTCAACTAATCTCATTAAGTTCTCTACATTCAATGCTTGAATTTAAGAGCCTCACTTTGCCTACAAATTTAGGTGCACACACATGCAGGGAAGTAGAAAGAGAGATAAGAGATGGAAAGTATTAACTCTTGATCGATTCTTTAATCTGAAAATGGTTTTTTCTAATGATGGTTTTTGCAGGGAAAACGAAAAACAGCCAAGTTCTAGCCATCAAAGTCTCAACGACCTCTCAGTGCATTTATAGTCCTACATCTCATTCTTAGAGAAAGAGAAAGAAGCAAGCGGCAGAGATGGTCCTATTTCAACATAACAGTCTGGCCATATTAATTGCTTCCATTACATTTCACCTATAAATCCCCTCTCTCCATTTTCGTACTAAACACTTACTCTCTTCACATTTCACATACACTTCACTCCTCCTTTCCACCATTGCTGCTCCCATGAAGAATGCTCTGTTTTAGCTATTAAAACCCAAAGAAATGATCTTTGGAGAAAAGGGCAATCTGGGTTTCCCTTAGATTGAAGCCTTTTTGCATTTCAAGCTCCATTTTTGAGGTAAGTCACAGAGTTCCCATCAACACAAAAAGTGTCTTTTCTTCTTCTACATTGCAACTATGGATATATCGACGGCCTTGTTGCTTCTATCGGCGGTTACCGTGTATCTACTATGGTTTTTTTTCATCTCACGGTCTTTGAAAGGTCCACGTGCCTGGCCTTTATTAGGCAGTCTGCCTGGATTGATCGTGAACTGTGATCGCATGCACGACTGGATCTGTGATAATCTACGCGCCTGCGGCGGCACGTACCAAACGTGCATCTGTGCGATTCCGTTTCTGGCCAAGAAACAAGGGCTCGTGACGGTCACGTGCGACCCGAGAAATCTAGAGCACATCTTGAAGACCCGATTCGATAATTACCCCAAGGGCCCCACATGGCAAGGAGTGTTTCATGATCTACTCGGTGAAGGCATCTTCAACTCCGATGGCGACACGTGGCTGTTCCAACGTAAGACCGCCGCACTTGAATTCACCACCAGGACTCTTCGCCAAGCCATGGCTCGTTGGGTGAGCCGAGCCATCAAATTGAGGTTTTGCCCAATTCTTGAATCGGCTCAGGCCAATGCCGAGCCGGTTGATCTTCAGGACGTGTTGCTTCGGCTCACTTTCGACAACATATGCGGCTTGGCCTTTGGTAAGGACCCACAGACATGCGCCGTCGGGCTGCCGGAGAACAGCTTCGCTTCAGCTTTTGACAGAGCCACCGAAGCCTCTCTTCAGAGATTCATTTTGCCTGAGGTTTTGTGGAAGTTCAGGAAGTGGCTGAGGTTGGGCATGGAGGTCAGTTTAAGCCGGAGCTTGATTCAGCTCGGCGACTACTTGACTGAGGTTATCAATGCAAGGAAACTAGAGCTCTCAAACCTTGAAAAGGACGGAAACCCAAATGACGATTTGCTCTCCAGATTCATGAAGAAGAAAGAATCCTACTCGGACACCTTCCTCCAACAAGTAGCACTCAACTTCATCCTCGCCGGACGTGACACCTCCTCCGTCGCTCTCTGCTGGTTCTTTTGGTTGCTTACCCAAAACCCTTCGGTGGAAGACAAAATCTTAAACGAAATATGCACCACCCTGATCGAGACACGCGGTGAAGACCTGTCCGAATGGGTCGAAGAGCCTTTGGTGTTTGAAGAACTCGACCGTTTGATCTATCTCAAAGCAGCATTATCAGAAACCCTGAGGCTGTACCCTTCCGTGCCTGAGGACTCCAAGCACGTTGTCTCCGACGACGTCTTGCCCGACGGAACATTCGTTCCAGCGGGGTCGTCGGTGACGTATTCGATATACGCAACGGGGAGGATGAAATCTACGTGGGGTGATGATTGCATGGACTATAGACCAGAGAGGTGGTTGTCATCTGACGGCAAGAAGTTCATAACACACGACTCTTACAAGTTCGTGGCATTCAATGCAGGCCCGAGGATTTGCTTAGGTAAGGACTTGGCATACCTACAAATGAAGTCGGTGGCCGCGGCTCTATTACTACACCACCGTCTCACCGTGGTTCAGGGACACAAGGTGGAGCAGAAGATGTCACTAACATTGTTCATGAAATACGGGCTGAGGGTTATCGTGCATAAGAGAGATTTGGAGGGTACGGTGGCAAGAGTGAAGAAGGATTTGCAAGGAGTTAACGGAACAAGTAACGGCGTTAGAGAGAAGCGGTAGGTGGGATTGACATTAAGGTCTTGTTTGGATGTTGGTGAGTGTTATTTAAGGAATGTGGGACTGAATCCATGTGAGCTTGAAGATGCTATATACTTGGGAAGAGGAGACGGCAAAGGTGAGTGGTTGTGGGCCAATTGGGCCCTACTTGGGCTTTCAATACACAGCCCATTGACTTTTTATATATACAGGCAGAATACTATAAGCTTTCTTAATTTTTGGTGAAATTATTCAAAAGTTTTCATAAATTCTTCTTTTTTTTTTCCTTCTAAACTTCGTTTGTCTATATTATGTCTCATCCTCATTTTTATTTGTTTCTATTGGTTGTAACAGCTTCTGCAGAAATAATGCTCATATTGAAGTATAAATAATGCCTATATTTGAGTTTATCTTTTGCCTATGTTCTTTTTCTATACTATCCAATTTGGTGGAACAAATCCTCTGTTTCATTTAATCTGTTCTGATAAGAACTGGTTTACTGAAACAAAAGTTCTGATCCCCAATTTGGCAATGTAAGTGAACCTGAAAAGGTAGTGATGTGGATGGATTCAGATCCTTTATACCAATTATCCAATTTCATCCTCTTCTTGTCCCCAAAACGATGTTTTATATTTAACATCGGTTTTAAGTCAGAAACAGGGTTGAAATAGGATATTTGGGCCAGAGAATCATGTGATGGCTACCAACTCAGTGGTTCAATGATAGATAGACGGTTTATTCTGACGTTAAAAGAACAAGATTCTCTAGCAGGGTAAGGTAAACTCTTTCCCTTGTGTACTAGGACACTAGTCCATTTATAGGAAAAGTTGTACCATTCAGTAGATACCAAAAGATATGAGCTACTACGGAGTCTTGAGTGTGATTCTTTATGGAAGAGGTAAAAGGCAAGGAATATAAGGCAAATTTACTGACTCCAAGCAGTTCAAACAGAACATCGTCATCAAAAGATTTTGAATCTTGTTTTTGATCTTTATTTCTAATTATTCCATTATCTTTACAAGCACAAACGTTACTTTTTGGTCCCGAGTTGATCGAGTTTTAAACTGCCTAAACTCGCTCAAGCCACGGTTCAAGTCACAAAAAGAAATCAACTTAGGCCGAAGCTAAGTACAATTTCATTTCATCTAATTTGTTGATGGTCCGATCCAATGCCATTACTATTAGACATTCCAATGCACTATGGGCCCTTTTAAGTTTTGTAATGTCCGTAGAACTTGCAACAGCCTTTGTGAGGCTTTTGAGTAGACTTGCAACAGCCTTTGTGAGGCTTTTGAGTAGGCAGTGAGTTGCCTTAAAAAGGCTAGCATTGATATTGAATGCTGTTCGGGATTTTAAAAAGTCGCAATCAGATTACTATTAGACATGCAAATGCTATGAGGACACTTTCTTTATTTGATTACTGAAGGGTAAGAAAGGAACATTTTAACTCATTACCAGGATTTTTATCCTTGTGGACTGTTCAGCAAGTATACACTTTATGTCGACTCTGTTGCATCTGTTAACCACTTCGATCTCCTTGGATGTTGCCTATGTTATATAGAAACTTTTTGCTTGTAGGTTTCGTCTTCACTCATATAGTTCTACTCCAGAATTCTCTCCCCTGTAGCAAACAAGTTCCACACCAATGTTCCCATGATGTACAGAGCCACAGCGACCTTAAACACATCATCCCAAGAACCTAAAAAGAAAACATACGTAAAAGGGTCCACAATCAAGTGAGTGGAGTAAGAAAATCCAAGGACCGAGTAAAAACAGCAAGTCTCTTTCAATCC
>JANZLX010000004.1:2553394-2570251 GCA_025531955.1 Erythroxylum orinocense | reverse complement strand
AAAGAAGAGCGGATGGCTCCAATTCCATGACTTGCACTTGTTATACTTTGCGCACTTGCCTGTAGCCTGTTAGTGAAACATCGCTGTTGGTATTAAAAAGTAATGCTTTAAAAATTGATTAGGTTGATTCAATGATTTTAGAACAAGACTAGATCAATTAGTTCGATAGAAGATTTTCAGTCTTCAACTCTTATGAGAAAAAACAAAAATACAGCTAGTTCAGCGGTTCTTAAGAAAAATCGGCCAGTAAATTTTAAAATCTGTAGATGTGGGCCTCCTACTGCGACAAAGTTTGTTGCCCCTTTTTTTTTTTAATAAAAGGGGAAGGATGAAAATGAATTAAGTAACAAAGCGTGGGCATAGAGGCCCGATAAATTCTCTAGAAGGATCAAGAGGCACCCGATGGGTGTGGTAGCAAAATAAGTAATTTTTAGGGCCAGTTGTACAGTGTAAGTGGCAAGTCAATTCGGACATCTGTTGCTCTCTCCATAGACAAGGCGAACAACAACAGTCCAGTTCCTAGTGAACAGCATGTGAATACTTCGGATGAAGGGATTAAGAGCCCGGGACCGCCGATCTAAAGAAGAGAGGATATCGAAGACAACTTTAGAATCGACCTCCAGCTTGATATGGCGAAAACTCTAGTTTCACGCTATATTGAGCCCGGTATAGATGCCCCAGAGTTTTGCTATCAACGCTAAACACCATCCAAGCTTCTGTGCAAGACCTCCGAGCCATTGGCCATCACTGTTCCAAAATAGCCCGCCTGCAATTTCCAAGTGTGAGAACTTCCTGCTGGAACCATTTGTATTAATCTTGATCCACCTTGGAGGTGGGGGTCGCCACCCACCGAGTTGTTCCTGTCGCACGCTATATCATGCAGAAATGGCGCGTACACACCAGGTTATGAGAACAGATTGAAACATTCCAATAGTAACAGCTGATCTTGTTACCAACCTATATACTTCCTTTGTCCTGTCAATGTCTTGTGTTGACATTATGAAAAGTGACAGCGTACCTATGAATTGTTAGAGTGTGAAGCTTGTAGGTGCTGTCGTGTTTTGACATAATGAAAAGTTACAGCGTACCTATGAATCGTTTAAGTGTAAGCTTGTAGGTTCTGTCTTGTTTTGACATAATGAAAAGTTACAGCGTACCTGTGAATTGTTAGGAGTGTAACCTTGTTCTGTAAAAGGCACGAACTTGTTTGCTTCTATGGTCTTTAGTCGAGGGAACAGGTCTCGTAAACTATTTTTTATTTTATTCCTGTCAGGTCTCGTAAACTTTATTTTTAATTAATATTTTTTAAAAATAAATTACTATTTTTATTTATTTAATCTCACTAATAAATTATATTTATCAAATTTTAGGTGTTTTTATTTATCTTTATACTTTAATTGAAAATTTTTAAATTATTATTAGTAAAAACTAATTATTATTTTTATCATGAATTTATTTAATAAATTAAATTATTAATTAGTATACATGAATAATTTTGCTTAAGATAACTTAAGCATTATGTTAAAATATAACATTTAACCTTTAGAAAAGTATGTTTAAGGATATTAAAAAAATTATAATCTTCTCTCTTTCTTTAAATATACTTTAACGTTTAAGAATTTTTAAATAAATCATAATATAAAATTACAATTATTATTATTACTATTATTATCATTTTAAATTATATTATAAATTTAATCTTAGTTTATTATATATTATTATACTAATTTTATAACAACTTATTACCAATTAAATCTTAAACTTTTTCTTTAAGCAAGTCCAATTTCTATATTATTAATAATTTTTACCATTGAAAATCAGTCATTCAATTTTCATAAACTAAAATAAACTTATTAACATTTATTTAATAACTTTTAAATTAAATTTAAAATTTTTTATAAGAAAATTATTTTGAATATTTTTAAAAAAATTCAATTTATTCAAATTTTAATCAATTTTATAACAATTTCCCAAATCTTTTAAATCTTACACACACTGTCTTATTAGTTTACCTTTCTACCCAACTTTTAAAACATTGCTTGAAAGCTTCACTATTTAAGAAAAAGGTTACTTGAATTTTAATCAATAATGGCCCAACACTAGAAAAAAGGTTACTTGAATTTTAATCAATAATGGCCCAACACTGAGACTCAGGATACTAAAGTTGAATCGACTAGAAGTTTCCGAGTTACGAGTAAACCTCATCTTCAACCAACATCGAACTTGACGATAAATTTTGGTCATTGTCATTCAACGGATGTACACTCAGAAGACTCACTAGTGCTTTAATGGAGTCAAAAGCTGATTAAATTCTGTATACGTCATGATACTTGATATAGAGAATATTACAAGCTCTCCTACAACTTATACAAGTGAGGCTTTATGGGGTGGGGTAGTGTGTCAATAACTCTAAAATTGATGGGGACCTGCTACGACAGTTGAGGTCCAAGTCTTGTCATTGAGATTCTGTGGGTTGAAACCGAACATGAGGGCAAGGCCTCTCAGGTTCTCCTCTCATCCATAGCGTTTTGAGGTCGCCTCTCTGCTTCCCCAATGTCAAAAACGTGCCTGCATCCATTACGAGAATAGACGTTGCACACCTTTTGGATTACTAAAAACATCCTTTTATAAGATAAAAAGCCAAGATGACCAAATCTCAGTTTGAGTTTTCCAAAATCTTTTAAAAAATATCCTAAAGCTCATTGAGCTTTTTTAAATTTATCAAAAACAAAATTCAAGCGGAAGACTCATTGCCATCATTATCACACCCAATCCGAAGCCTGGCAATAAAGCAAAGTCTAGGGACTCATTGCCAATGATAACACATTTGCAGAAAATGTTTCCAAGACAACACCTTGAAGCATTTATAGTAGGTTTGGGATTTTATATATCTAAACGATATAGTTTTAATGAGAATGAGTAGGAAAAGAACAAAAATTATAAGACCATTATCAATATCGGTAGCAGTCTTGGACATCCTTCCTCGTCCATATCAGTAGGACCACTACCTAAATATTGACCCCAAGTTGGGAATTTAATGCCCATCACTCTTCCACATAAATTGTGAGATTTTATATAGTCAGTTCTTTCACGAATTTAATAACTATAGGTATAATATATTATAAATAATTTTTTGAAAGGATAACTTTCATGACCATAAAACTAGTATTTCCTTACCCAGAGTGAAGGGGACAATGTAAAGTAATGCTGGTTGGCCATGTCCATCCATCATGTTTAAAGCCACATAAGTGATCAAAAGACCTGAAATGCAACGCAAGCCAATTTAACCTCACCGCGTAGTTTTTATCATACAACTAGCTTTAAATAACTTAATTGACATGTAGTATTAATCAAACTAAGAACCGAAGTCGTCTTCTCCATTTCAGTTAAGGACCCTATTCCCACAAGTTTCTCTCTTTTGATGACCATAAATGGACATATATCAGAATAAGACAGCGGTCAAACATTGGCAATGTAAGTCACATACTTTATTCAACTTTACCAACTTATAACACCCAACTGCGTTCAGGAATTTTGGAAAGCACAGGCAGGCTTCTCTCTACTATTTCAGCAGTGAATACATATAGCAATACTATAATGCTGTTACAATAGCTAGTAAAAAGAATAAACAATGTTGCTTACCTAAACCATAAGCAGTCATTGCCCAGAGAAAATATCCTGTTCGGAGACTCTTATTAGCCAGCCAGTCATATCTGTATCGATGGCATAAAACATTTCAGTTAAAGCAGTTCAACCACCGTATACTGGTATAATCCGTCCACTTCCTTTTCTATTAAAAGGAAAAGCTTTTTACATGCATGCTTATCTGATGTTAAATTGCTTTGGTTAAATGAGATGGGACAATTTCCTACTAAGATATGCATTTTTACCGGTCATGTTGCCCTCAACTCCGCTATTTGAAGAAACCAAGAAAAACCAGATTAGCGCTAACCCTGATTCAACATTTCAACTACCTGGAGAGCTAAAGTTCATGTTTTTTAATTCTGGAACACAGCTTTTTTATCTTCATTGTTTTACCATGAGATAAAGCAGCTACTGAGATGTTATTGTTGTTTGTTTTAATATGAAAATTTTGAAGATTTTTTGGTTGAGGTCATCACAAAATTCTCTTTGCATAGAATCCCCATATTTGTTATGTCTCCGGATTGAAGAATTAGAAGCATCAGATCTCTCTGTTTAGGGGGTTAATTCACAACCTACGTTGTTATGC
Source organism: Erythroxylum orinocense (assembly GCA_025531955.1). Taxonomy (NCBI): domain Eukaryota; kingdom Viridiplantae; phylum Streptophyta; class Magnoliopsida; order Malpighiales; family Erythroxylaceae; genus Erythroxylum; species Erythroxylum orinocense. The sequence continues at coordinate 2,566,020 of JANZLX010000004.1, read as the reverse complement.
TTCCTTAAAATCAAACTCTATTTTCTTCCATTTTTCAACTCCATCAAAATCAAAACACCTGCAGGTTTCCCTTTCATGTCCCATAATTTAACATGAAAAACAAGACATTAACTTGACGATAGAATGTTTTGAAAGATAAAAGACATTACGAATAAAACAGGAAATAAAGTACAAGGATTGAATTCTAACCTTAATGAAAAAGCAACAACCAACCCAGGTAAGATTATGTCGCCAAACCCAATAACACTATAGCCACCCCAAGGATCAAACATCCGTGGGATTTTCAACAGCATAGGTATACCATCTTCACCACTCTTGTCACCTCGAGCTACCTAATGGAGAGAAAATCTTTTGAATCTTTACAGGTCAATATGATAGGTTACAAGAACCAATATCAGGTACAGAAATTCTTACCACAATCATGACACTCTCTTTGAACCACCACTTGGAAACAAATACCCAGAAGATGTCATACAAGAAGGCACAACTTAGAAGAACAGTTCCAACCTGATTTCAATTTTTTTTGTCACGAAGAAACAAGTAACAATAGGTTATCAGTATTAAAAGTATTTTAAGGCCCAATATGACCCAAGTACAATGAAAACAAGGAATGGAAAGTTTCTCATGTAAGGCATCTCAAATAGCACAAGAGGGTAGATAAGATGATATCCATGTAATGGCAAAGCATACTTCCAAATGATAAATGTGGATTGCATAACCACCTTGAGATTTGGTACTTGAACAATCTGCAGAACGGTAATGATCAGAGCAATTCCCTGGTTGAGAACAACAGACAAAAGAAAAACAAGAGACAGTGAATATAGAGAAGCTTCATTGGCAAAATATAGTAAAGTCAGAAAGCAAGTTTGCAAACACAGAAGCATGTCTACCACCAAAGCTTTGAATAAAGCAGGGAAGAAGATAACTCCTTTTTAACAATATAACACAGCACATTACAGGCTGCAACATAAAATGCCATATTATACAAGTCACTATATACAAAGAAAACATGATAAAATGGATACATCGACTAGCTCCACAAGCCATAAAAGGATGCAAGAATGAGCATTTTGCTTAGCCAAGTAAAACATCAGCTGTAGGAAAGATGGATCACCTCTCCTAAATTATGATGCCTCATTAATTTGAAATAGAAGCTAAATGATGAATTCATGAAAAATGTGTTCAAGGCCAAGGAAACAAGAGGCAACTTGGTCATATAGGTAGATGCATAGATTATGTAGCAAACAGGTGGATGGGTTCAGTATTCCTCTTAACTAAGGAGCAAAAATATGTGGCAAGTAAACTAGGATGACATGTAAAGAGAACATTAAGGATTTATCTCTTACAAGGATGTCTTGACCTATCCAAGCAAAGGACACACGACGGTAAACTGCCCAAACAACGGCAAACGCTATGCAGAATGGAGAAACGCCTAATGTCAGATATGGAACAGCTCCAAAGAATGGAACTTTAACATAAGTTTCTCCAGCACGTTGGAACCATCTGAAACTACATTGTTTGTTGTCAGTTCCAGAACAAGTATAAAAGGGGATAACCATTCAAAATTTTTTATATTGAAAAATAAGAACCAGGTAATTCTTGCACAATCGAGTATAGACGAGTTTAACAAGCAGTTCTTAGAGCAAATTTAATAAGCTTCACCTATGCGAGATCAAGGATGCATACCATGATAATAAGGCCACCAGGCAAGTCTGCAAACCCTGGAAACATGAAAAGATTTCTACAATTATCGTTACTTATACAACAACAATTTAAATAATGCAATCAGACACAAGCCTAGACCTGCAAATTTGATGAAACTGATCATGAGTGAAATTGTCAAAATGAACATACTTAATTTGCTAGCTTACGCCCTTCTTTAAACAACAGGCATATTTGAAACCCTAAATAACAGAAACTCTAAAATATCACTGCTATTTCTTACACATATTGGCAATGCATCAATTCCACCTATATTATCTAAATCACAATTAAGAAATATCGTTAGACATACCTCCACCCCACCAATGCAGAACAGGACGATCAGAACCTCAATAAACCAGTATGACATAAGTTTGTAAAGCATAACCAAGAAACATGATGCAACCACAACAAACAGAATAGCAGATGTCATGTTGATGTTCACGACGCTACTACGTCCTTCCATATTCAAGTAGTCATCAGAACCATCCTGCAAAGGAACCAAAACATATTCTAAGCATCAGTTGAAAAGATCAGGAAATTATTTCTCCAAGTATTTGTACCTAATAAAAATTGTCAAAACCAAGATGACCTTTAACAGCTTGTCCTGCTCTGTAACTGCCTCTCTAGCACTCCATGCAGACCAATATGATGCACATAAAATGGTGCCAACAGCCATAAGCCATAAAAACACTTCTGCAACATCAACCAGTGGCCGTTGTGGAGAATAGAGCTGCACATGCACTGAAGATTGGTGTCAAAAATCTGAAACCAAGAACATGATATCTATAGTTGCATCCATACTGATGGGAAATACTGATGGGAAATCTGTATCTAAAATCTGATGCTTTAGAAGTATGCTAGGAGTATGCTAGGAGATCAAGGGATGCTTACCAACAGATTTGTTCTTTATATGGTTTTCCAAGCTTGCACCTGCATCTTGTGGAAGCATGACAGCTGGGATGCCTATGATCAGATCAGTTTCATCTGGTTCACAAACCATCTTGAATAGTTCTGCAGAGAATAGTTTGGATTTCAAAAGGCAAAACAGAAAGTTGTGCTATAATCAACTTCGAGAATTGGTGATAGTAAAAGTTCTTCTATCAGACCATGCATTGTTCTCTTCATGTATACTTTCATGTTTATAAAAGGATGATTTTCTTTTTATGTTCCATACAAGTACAGCCATGAACACATGAAAAGGAGGAGAAAATAGTGATGGAGAAACCACACAAAGCATACTAGACAGAGTACTCCTACAGAAAAGCTAGTTATTACTTGCATGATCATGAAAACAGATACTAAAAGGTATAAAAGAGATGACGCTTAAGATCATAGTTCAAAAAAGCAGTAAAGCACTCGTAATGAACTTAATGAATTCATTAGGACATTAAAGTGTATGAAATAATAAGGTAATTCCAATAATTACCAGTCTGGTTGTTTATTATGAGAATGGCGGAAGCACCAGCCTCGTCAGCAATATTTGCCTTGGTTACAAAGCTACAGTTACCTCGGTGAACCACAACCACCTCCGCCGCTGTAAACTACCAGACAAAAAGTGATTGGCAGATCAAAATCTGATCGAAAACGCTAACTGTCAAGAATTGTGGAACACGTTAGATCCAGGATCCAATTTTGAAACCTTGTTTTTGGGTGTGCTACAAAAATCAGGAGGATCAGCCAGAGCAAGTCGTGATCGGTTAGCATGTTTTTCCTTTGATTCCAAAGTAGGGCCAAAGCGAGCACCGACTCCAACATACTCGATATCTACAACATCATCAACCCAAGTAGGAACTTTCACCTAAAATAACAAGAATTCATTAAACGGATCCCGAAGTATCAGTTTCTCATAATTAAGCCAAAGTGCAAGCAACGGTAGCACAGGAATGAAACAACTGAACGTCTGGAATTCAAAACAAAATAGATGGTTCAGATTTCCGTTTTGATTCGTTCCAGAACAAAACAACATTTAACAATACTAAACAGCATTGAAGTATTCTCATTGATTCTTCCCAATTCCCATCCAATAATTTAACTGTACAGTCGCCTCCACTCAACACTACACACATAAGCCTCCATCAACAGACAGTTACACTTGTACACTTGCATAGTTCTTCTCTCAACAAAAAACTCAACTGCTTTCAGTTTACCCCCACAGTTTTAGTGAGTGAGAGAGAGAAAACTACAAAATTAAAAGACATCCACACCATCAAGTGAAGTCAACTTCAATTTTTCAGTAAGATAACACCAAAACATCAGGGACTGCTACGCAAGCAGGCACTTCTCTTTCCTTTCCTTTCCATTTTCATCAGCGAAAATTTATCAGGAAACAACCAGAAATCAGCAGTAAAAAAAAACAACAAATCTAGGGTTTCGTGACGCCTTATTATGAATACCAGAACGAAGTTGTTTTCGCAACCAGGTCTCCTAGGAGCGACATCGTCCTGGTGAACTATATCTCCAGCGAAGCCAAGCCACGGACAGGAACCCAAAACAACAGCAAGTACACAAAAAGCTGTACGTATATCCATTAAGATTCTTCGCTATATAGCTCTTTGGTCTCCAGAGAAGAGAGCTCCGGAAATTTGGAGGAAGAGAAGAAGGTGAAAATATGACGGAGGAGAGGAGGAGGAGGTAGTAGTAGTACGTGAAAAGGAAGAAACGCCGTCTGTTAACTGTTAAGTCGGAACTGGGTTTGGGCTTTTTCTACTTTTTCCAGTAACCGTGTTTTGGATTTTCCATTCACGTGATAGTGGGGGCTTTTCGGTCGGTCGGTCACGCGTTTTGGGTGCGTGAAAAACAATTACCTCGTTCTTTAGTAGAGAAAATCAATTTTTATTCAAAATATTTATTTTTTTTCTTTTTCTACAGATTAATTCTTTAATTATTAAAATCACTAATTGTCGAAATTACATAAGTTTACTCATAATGATTAGAAATAATATTTTTAAATGTGCCATATTTAAAAAGTAATAAATTAAATAATATGATAAAAATTAAAAAAAAAAGTTAAAAGTCAACATACTTACCATACAAAACCTTTTATTTTGTGAAATTTTAAAGAGTATAATAATATATGTAATTTTTTATATTTTTACACATACTATTTTCATAATTTGAGCTCGTGACCTTATTTTCATAACGAAGCAACTTTACTAATTATTTTGATATAAATTTAAAAGAGAATAATAAAAATATAACATTATGTTATACTAAATCCTAACAATTTATTAATACATTTTATGCATTATTAAGGCATTAAAAATATAGGATAATAGGATTAATTATTTAAAATTGTTTTTATGAAAATTTTGATTTTAGTAATAATTTAATTTTGAAAATCACCGAGCATGAAAATTTAATTAGTTTTATTATTGTGTTGGACTTGTTAATATGTTTAACATATCAAAATGTATTAATATATTTTTCAGAAATAATTTTTAATTGGCGCTTAATTAATAAATACCTAAATGCAAGACCTTTTAGGGTAAATTAAATATGGAAAATTTCAAATTATCCTACCAAATTGACGCGGTTTTTTGCGTGAAGCGCGTGGGACAGTGTCTTGTCAACGATCAAAGGTTACCGGCAACTGCCTGTTCAGGTAATAAATATTAAGTACAGGCCGTACGCATAAGACGGCGCAATATTAAATAATTTATGACCCCCACAGCAATCAGCTGTGACCGAAGCTAGATTAGACTATACTCGTGTCGAATTCTGATACGCTGAATGGAGAAAATTAGTACGGAAGGTCCAAGTATCAACATTAGGACCCGTGTAAATGAGACACGTGTTTTTGCTAGCTGGAAGAGGACCAAGAAGACTTCGTTAAGCGTACGACATACTGGATAGAAAAACAAGGGAGAGGCCCCACATGTAATATGAAACGTCTGGTCAGCTGTGGTACACATGCGTGCCCGGTGATGGTGGACTCACACGTGAGGCGTTGATCTGGATCGGGTGATGGTGTGTGGACCCTACGAGACAGTGGCTCGGTGATGATCCAGATGACTAGACTCTATCTATACGTACCCACACCCACTTGTTCAAGATAACGTATTTAAAAGTGCTTAATTTTTTAAATATTGTAATTTAATATAAAAAATTAAACAAATTTTATTTAATAATTAACCTTTTAAATTTTTGTATATATTAAATAAAATTTTATTTTAACTAACGTATTTAATAAATATATATTCACTTATAATTGGATGGATAAGTCACTTTAATTTTAAAAACAATTTTGACTATACAAATATTAAAAAATTAATTATTAAATCAATAATTTTTGTCCAGGAATCTGTGGTCCTACCTACTACCAAACAAGGCCTAGGTCTAATGAAAGCGGAAGGTGTGGAACAAATGTCATTATTGATAAGTAGGTCCTGAAGAAAGCAATAGAGAGGGCTATGCTTGAACCAAGGGTAAAGGATGCGCCAGACGAAAGGAGAGAACCTTTTGTCATTGGTGACTCGTTCAACATGTGGATGAATACCGATGAAGGAGCATACAGTGTTTTGGTCCGTCTGCCACGCTTAGAAGGAAAAATCTGGCCCGTATTATACCCTTTATGGGTTGACTCGATACGAGTAAAGATTAGTTTAAGTGTAAAATTTTTAAAAATGCCTTCTTATAATTGGAAATCTCTTAGGAAATCTTGTAGGACAACAATAAAAAAAATCTGTCATGGTTTTATGCTAATGGGCCAACTTAGGAATTGAATTCTAGTTTAGAAACTTAATTTTGACTCGAAATTTAGTCAAATATAAGTTATTCTGTTTAAATTTAAATATAAATATATTAAATGAAGTTATTTTAATATAATTATGAAAGATTAAACTCTAGCTTAACAAAACATTGGGATGAAATTGTCAGGATCAAGTCAAGTTGAATGAGAATTTCTGGTCCTAGTGGACAATATTCCAAGCAGAGAAAAAGCACAACAATCCAAAGGCAATAAATGTGGCACAGATCTGCAGAAGAAAATGCCCCCACTTGATTAAGAAGAACCAGGTCCAAAAAGCAGATACGAGAAAGGTTACAGTGAGGCCCAACACCAAATTCTTCAACTTCCTTTCTTCTCACCCCATCTTCTTGTGTTGATTCTTGTCCCTCCCTCTAATGTTTTTAGTATAGTTCAACCAAAGGTTCAAGGACCAGCTCTCTGTCCAAGTCAGTTCTATAACAGGCATCTATCAAATTAAACTTTTTTCCTTCCATAACTATAAGGAATCTTTGTCAAACCTTTATTCTATACTTTCTAATTAAATTTTACAGAGCACAAAACATACCAACGTATGATTTCTTGGTCTAATCACGTATCCATACACATTAACTATCATATATACAATAAAACATTATGAAGAATGAGAGGAGACTTTGTAATATTATACAAGAAAAGTAAAGGGAGTAAAAAGTACTGACATGTCTTCACGGCTTAACCATTGTGAACAACGTGCTGAATCAAAAGGACGTTGGGAATTAACTTTTATTGTGTTCTACGGCTGATGTAACCACTCCTGGATTGCTGAACGAAGTGCATGGTTAGGTACAAGATTGGACCTTTCGAGCTTAAGGTTGGTCATGGGTGAGGTATCATGACCGCTGTCTAGCCATCCTCTCAGAGCTTCTGCTTCATATGTATAACCATCAGCTGCTACGTGTGGATCTCTCATGACTTCCTGCATGTTTACAGCAAATGAAGCAGGATTTTCAATCACTGATGTACTTGAAAACAGAGGGTAATGACGTTGAGACTTTGTCCTGGTAAAGCTACCACTGAGAAGTCAATATGACAGATGAAATATGGAGAGGAAGAGATGAACTTGCCTGAAAAATGGGGCATATGAAATATGGGGGAGGTTGGCACTGCTCTGCTGAACCAAACCTCAAAGACCATGAGCCTCCGCATGAGGCCTTCATTGGCTGAAGTACCCTCCACACTTCTGAAGCAAGATGTGGCCTACTTTTTCTGGTCAACTCACAACACCTCAATGCTAAGTGAGTCAACTGTTCAGCTAGCACAAATGGCCAGTCTCCTGCTAAAGGGTCCAATAGTACTTTCAAGTTTCCTTTATCTAGTGCGTATTGCACCTCCTTTGTGATCCCTAACGCCGATTTCCCAGTCAACAATCTCAACAGTATGATTCCAAATGAGTAAACATCTGACATCGGAGTAAGCTCTCCAGTGGCAAGAAACTCGGGATCCATGTATGCAAATGTACCCTTGGGGTTTGTTCTGCAGCATAATGTAGTGTTGCTAAAACGGTCCTTGTGCGAGAGAAGACGAGAGATCCCAAAATCACTCAGCTTACTTACTAAATTTGAGTCAAGCAGGATATTAGCTGGTTTTAAATCACCATGCACGATGCTCTGTGGTTTATTAGAGTGAAGAAAGATGAGGACGGAGCATAATTCTGAGGCAATCCGTATTCGAGTTTGCCAGGACAAAGGGGGAGAATTATCCCTGCAGCTAAGTCTGTCTTCAAGGCTTCCATTGGGAAGATATTCATAAATAAGAGCCCAAGCTTCAGGACATGCTCCAATAAGAGTGACAAGATTTGGATGCCGCATCTTGCTCAGAATATCAACCTAACATAAAACCAGTAGATATTATGCACTGATCATAATCACAGCCAGATTCAAATCATTATTTTTATTCATGCCGAAAGCATAGAATGTAGATAATTTGAATAACAAGTCGCCAAACTATTTTAGGAAACAGCTTCTGGACTTCCAAGAGTTACAGATGGCTTGGTAACTCTCACCAACGGGATAGGAGGATCATGAGATGGACAATCTTTCACAACACATTAAAGATATGAAAGGTATTCAACTAGGGGATATATTATCTATATTCCGGAAAGAAATATAAACAGCAGACCAAGCAATTGTAAAAGCAAAAAGCAATATGTTTGTTTGAACATTCTTGTGATCCTACCTCTTGTTGAAACTCTGAAGGACCTTGCAAGCTGTGAGGGTGGAGCATCTTTATAGCAACGTCAGTGTGGCGAAGGACACCTCTATAAATGCTACCGTAACCCCCTTCACCAATTTTGAGGGATGGATCAAACTTATTAGTTCCTTCCTCAATCTCCAAGAAAGAGAATTCGGAATAATACTGAGGAATGTGAGTTCCTGAGGCCTCTGCTCTGCATTTCCTTAGTTCCTCAGCTTCTTTTAGGGCCTTGTCACGATCTATCTGTAATTGATCTCGTTCTTTTTTATAATTTTGCAAAAGGTCTACAGCAGATATAATTTTTTGCTCCAGAACTTTCTCCATCTGATCTAACTGTGTGACTTCACTCTCCAGCAATGATTTCTGATCTAGGGCAATGCGGAGTTCTTCCATGACTTGGTCCCGTTCTTTATTCATCTTCAGAAGTTCTTCCTTTTGTTTTGCCAGCAGCTCCTCAACTTCTTTTCTTTGTTTTAATTCCTCAGCATATAAGTTTTCTGATGCTCTTGCCTATGATTGCGAAAGAATAGAGTGCAATTACGTAAGACCGTGTAGTCCTAATGTTCTCCCCAAAGATCACCTAGGCCCCTTGCTAATTAGAGGATCATAAAGTACATGCTTAAGGGATAGCTTTTTCACTAGAGACAGATGGGCAATGACAAAGCAACTAAGTGGAATAAATAGTCCAGGTATCATCTAGTCAATTCTCATTACCTTACCAATAATCATGAACAGCTTTGCTTTCAGTGCAATTTGTATGACATACTTCCCTTGCAGTCCATATTTTCAAACTTAGATGAAACAATTTATCATGTTCATGAAAACAATCACCTTTTTATTAGTGAGAAGTCAAACATATATGCTTCATGACACAAAATATACCTTGCGTATGGCCTCGATGGCATCTTTTTCAGCTTTGGCCCGCCTGACAGCTTCTTCAAATGCTTCTCGCTTTGAATTTGCAGCATCTGCCATCGATTTTTCAAGTTGATCATAAAGAGGCTCCTCCAAACTCCTGTCCTGCTAGTGCGCAACTATTTAGATGCTTGCAGAAGGTAGCAATTTCATGTATTTCAAATTTTAATAAAGAATATTTATCCATTAATGAATCTTTATCCAAATTTCCTAATGTGATAGATTTTGGGAGTACCAGTACGCTGGGAGGAGATGAGTTATGAAGATCCACTATGGACCCAGGATGGTTCAACTCTAACCCAATCTCACATTCACTTCCCCCAGATTGAAGGTAAGGAAGATTGGCCATTCCACTAGATGAGCAAGTTGATGAAGCAGACCTCCCCTTGGTAGTGCTGGTGCTTGATAACGTATTACATTCATCAGAACTGTCTTCTGCATCTGACTTGAACTGTGGAGTTAACAACCCTTCAACATCATTTGAAGATCTAGAAGTTCTTTCTGTACCCTCATGGGTATGAGAACTATTTGATTTTACCCTGCGGAATAAATCTTGAGCTGGATTTGTCAATCTTGCAGAATTCTGCTGCCTTAGGGTAACAGACTGCGATCTACGAGGGTTTGATTCTCCAGTTTCAGAATTTGGACTTTCCTTCCATGGTGAAGATCCAGCAACTACCATAGTTCCATCAGAAATACCTTCCCTGTTCGACATAAATTCACTTGGTAGCATAATTGAATCGAGTATGTAAATATTACACACTTGGCATCACTATATCCCAAATGAAACACGTGGTCACACATTTAATACAAAGATTATGCATTATTCTTCACAACCCAAAGTATCTTAAGGAAGGATTTTGATAAATATTCAGACCCTTCCCGGTTACCTGATAAGAACCCTAAGTTTTATCTAAACAAATTAGGCAAAATTGGACAAAATAATTAAGGGCAATAGATAGATATTTGATCACTTCAAGCAAATCAAACTCCAAATAGAAGGGATTCCGATTGCAATTTGCCATTATAATTAAGACAAACTAATGTTCTTATCAACAGTAGTTCTGAATCCTAATATTCACGGACTCCTACTATCACAGATTAACAGGATTCTATACAAAACGATTCACACAGAAAACAAGCATATTAAGCATACCTTTGGTGAATAAGGCGGCCCTTACAAACAAACATGATATGACAAAAAGCAGGCGCTTGAAGACGGACAGACATCGCTTTCTTAGATTTGATTTCCATCATGTTCCTGAGATGTTAAGAGTTGCACAATTACTCCACATTAGAAAGTAAAATGCTGGTAATAACCAACAATTGATACAACTTTTAAACACTCAACACCTTGAATAACTCTTGTCTTTAGCTGCCCCCATAACAAGCGTCTTGATCCCACACCGAGAAACAAGCTCCGAAATCCCCTGCTCAATACTCTCTGTTTCAATAACTAGTTTTTCAGCTTGCACCTACAATAAAACAGTAACAAGGCAAAAGAAAGCAGTTAAGAGAACCCGATCACAACAGTTCCTTCTGGAATCAATGGCCAGTACATAGACGAAACTTAATACCCCCATTCGATAACAAATGCGAAGGTACTCTTCTAACATCTGATGCATTTCTTTCCTTTCAATTTCACGATACGCCAGTACTTCCTCTTCTGTGAGTGAACTCGCCGGAAATTTCCCGCCCACTAAGAAACATCACATGTTCGTTTAAGACGTTGAAACACAGACACAAATAAAGTCAAAATTGGTGCATCTTCAATCAAATTTTACTCACTGCAAGGGATGAATTCTGCGGGTTGGTGAACGTGAAGAACGCAAATCCTCTTGCCTCCGGAGTTCTGCAACGCCCAAACAAAAAGCGATTTGCATTCTTTCACTGATTTCCCCACAGCGACGTGTATCTTCTCCTCGATTACGCGCGAAACGGTTTGCCCTCGTATGCTGTTCATACCGATCGCCGGAGCTCTAAGCTCTCGGAACCTCATCCGACTCACCATAGCCGTCATCGATTACAGTTACCAAACAACAACTCACCATCAAATTATCATAAATTTACGATTCCAAAAGGTGACATTTGGCAAAGAGCAATTGCTAGAGATAAACATCGATCAATCAATTAATTTAAAGGCTCTGATTTGACTTAAAGGATCGAGAAAGAGTTGTCTTCTGCTTCGATTAGCAGAAAAGAGACTGAAGATTCTGATTTTAAAGTCTGGACAATTCTTTTACTTCCTCCAATCCGTGCCTCTCTTCCGGCGTTATCCCTTAACAAGGAAGCTACATTAAATTATGATGGGGTCCCCTGATATTTTAATATAGTGAAATTTTTTATTTTAATATTAAAATTTTTATTTAGTTATGAATTTAAATCTTTTTGTTAATATTAGATTGGAGAGAGTAAATTTCTAAAATAAAAGAAAGGCCTTAAAATAAAAGAGTTGACCGTAGTTGAGAAAAAAAGGCTTGTGTCTCGGATAACATTACCTAAAATTTATTTTTAGTGCTGGTTTAGATGGGTTTTTGGGAGATTAATAAGAATTTTTTCCACTACAAAAGTCTTTTTTTAAGAAAAATGAATGTTTAGTTGTAAAATAAAAAATGATAATAAATATAGCTATTTTGGCACCATAAAAGCTTTTTTTAAGAAAAATGAGTGTTTAGCTGTAAAATAAAAAATAATTTTTTAATAGATATGGCTATTTTGGCAGCCAAAATATAACTTTTTAAGAAGCTCAAATTTAAAGCTTTTCAAAGAACCATTTTTTTCATGTAAAATTTTCAGATCAATTAATGAGTCTATTTTTTAGGCACTTTTGTCCTTATATTTTACACATAATTTCCACAATACCCACAAACTTATCTTCATGTTTATTTTGGGTTTTTAATAATATTATTTGACTTTTTTAATATGTTTTAATATTTATTTTTTATATTAGTTTCATTTATGTTTTATATAGTTTAAAATTATATAATAATTAATATATTATACTTTGCATATTGTTTAATATACTTTAAATAATATTTATATGCATAAA
>JANZLX010000004.1:2509871-2528771 GCA_025531955.1 Erythroxylum orinocense | reverse complement strand
TGTTCCACATTAGAAAAACTTATAGAATAACTAGCTAACAATGGATGTTTTCCTTTCTTGATTTCATTGAAAAACCACAAGTGTATGACTAAATCAAAATTGAATATCTTAGGTCTCTATAACATAAAATAGCAAGTGCTCCTTCCTTACTAAGGTTTCCTAAAGCAAGCTATAAGGCTATGCAAGAAGAATAGAGGATCTTTTCCACTTCTAAATGACACAAATTGGTCCACTTAATAGCAACGAAAAGTACCAATAACCACTCAACAACATGATCAACAACACAACTTTCATCCAATTTATATGGTCATTCAAGTTTTTCAACTTCATCCCACTAGTCTCAAACAAATTCTTAGAGAAAGCATATTGCCAAACTCATACAACCCATGATATAGAGAAGAACCAAGATAAAACTTGAAAAACCCAAATCATAAAAAAAAAACCTAAATCTGCTTACAGGCCTCATGTATTGTTTGTAGTGTATCCTATGCTTCTTTTGTTGATTCACATGTTGAAATCATGGCAAAGCGACCTTCATCAACTGCACTGAAGATGGCGTACATAGCTTGAGAATGTCCAAGCGCTCCCTCTTCTTCAACCCTTATCCACTCAGATAAATCTTTAAACACTGCTACACCTTTTTCATTGATCACTACTGGATGTGTCCAACTATTTAAAACTAAATTCCATGTTTGTGTTCCTTGTGCCTAAATGAATACTATCATTTGTCATTTTCACGTAGGATAATTGGAACCATCTAGCAACGTAGGTCTGGTGATTGATGCCCTTTCTCTTGTATTCATAATTATGAAACACGGATCTACACCAACTTGATGTACCAATTTCTAAGTCGATGGCCCACTTTGATACCAATTGAAAATCCAAAAAGAAGTAGTTTTGGAAAAACTTGGTTCTACCGCAGTTGCTTTGACCTATATCCGTGGTTACTTGATACAAAGTAATTGTAAATAATTTTCTATCATAAACAAGATTTAGAAAAATTAAATGCAAAATAAACAAATCAACACCCGAAATTTAGTAATGTAGTTTGACACATCTTGTCTACGTCTGCGGGGCCCTTACCCAGCTTAATCATTTTCACCAAAGAGCAATAATAGCTTCACTCAAGGCATTACAGAGCTAACTCACCCTACCCATAACACTATCTCTCGTTCTCACAACTCTGAAATTAAATCACACCTAATGACAAAACCACCTCATGCTAACCTCAACAAAGGATTTTCTCAATAATGTTCGATAATAAAAACAAGAAAATAAATAATTCAAGTGGTTGAAACAATAAATGACAAACAAAGACAATTGAGATGAGAACAATAACTCCCTTAAAAATTCGGCTTCTTCAACAAAAGATCGAAAAGTTGTCCATCAAGAAATCTGCTATAAACCTTCAATAATGTCACTGAAATATCCCATGCGCAGCAGCCACGAAAACTAAATGAAACAATAAATGTTTCATCACCAAAACATTAAGCTAGTAAAGTTGCAAAACATAGGAAAACTACTAGAGATTTTTCACCATAAAACAACAACGAAGACAACCAAGAAAATCATACAACCTAGGGAAAAATGTAGCTTATAGATTTAGATAGAATACTTGTAAAATCAGGTACAAAAGATAACCTCAGATCTCCCAAAATTATAACTACCAATTCACCATATACTAGTTGTTTTTCCACACGACAACAACACACAATAAGCCAAGAAAATCGTGTAAAACCCAGCAAAACCATTACTGTAAAAAAGTCAGTAGAATCTCTAAAAATCCAGTTGCCGTAGATAGCCATTGTCCCCAAAATAGGCTGTCAAGAAGAGTCTAAAAATCAACAAAAACTCTACCTCTTATCTTAGTCAAGATATGTTGATTTCATTCCAATTAAATCCTATTATGACTAGGATTTTTTATCCCAAATAAAATTAATCTTCAAAGAGTCCCACATAAGGTAGAATATTCATCATAATAATATTCCTCAAATAATCAAAGATGTCCAATTGCAAATAATGCCCAAAATGTCATAACACATAGCTTAACACTTCTGATAGGCAAAATTAGATTTTAAAAAAATTGAGTCACAATATTAATGAACTTAGTTATGGGACAATGAGGTCGCAGTGTATACATGCTTAATTAATCATGCGAAAGGTTACTCAAGATGGCTTAAGAAAGGCTCGTAAAAACACTTAGGGTGTGCTTGTTTGGGGATATGGGAAAAAAAGGTATGGGTATAGAATGAAAATTAATGTTTGGTATGAAACTATTATTGAAGAGTTAAGAGTTTCATTCCCTGGTTTTGGGCAATTCTCCATTCCTCTCATAATCCAGAGGAATAGGAATAATTGTTATGTTTTTAATATTTTATGTATATAGGATAGATAAAAGGTAGAAATTACAAAAGTGCCAAAGTATAATTATGAGCCAAATAACTTCATAAGCAAAGCTTTAATTTCAATAATCAAATTTCTGGTGAAATCAATTAAATAATTAATTACACTATAATTAATTAAAATATAATTTATTCATTAATTAAAATATTGTAATTAATTAATTAAAATATAATTATTCATTAATTAACCAACCACCTCCTAAATATTCTTAAGAGGTCATGACATGATAAGAGGATAGAGGAAGTGAGTATGAAAAGTGGAATACATTTTAATAATATGAAAAATGAGTTTGATAATGTGGTGAAAATAAAAACTCCCTATAAGACTATGTTTTTCATGAACTTAGTGAAAATGTAGATAAAAAGTCATATTTTTCCATTAATTTAATGGAATTAGTGAAAAAAGTGGTTGTTAACTTTACATGAGAAGCTTTTTTATAAACCTATATAAAGAAAATTTATATATCTCATTTTAGGGAATGTAAACTCAACGTACTTAAGTTCATATCGTATATTTCTAATATTACATTACTAAAGCTGTAGTTTTATATACTCAAATATATATACATTTACTTCGTATTCATCATTTTGTACTCTTGAATATAGGAATGAGTTGAGTTAGAAGAATTATTAGTGGTATGTTCAAATATAATAAAATTTTCAACTAAATTTCATTCAAATTTAAATAAAGTTGCAAAAATTAATTGATTGACATATTTTTAATATAGTTATATAATAATGTGTATAAATGAATTTTCACGTTAAGCATTTCATTGGATCTAAATCGAATTTTTTTATGAATATAAGGAAAATCAAATTTTATTTTTATTAGTTGAATTCTAAATGAGTTTCTATTGAGTTAGTGGCATTCCCTTGGCTTTCGTATTAATTAAGTTACAGTTCTATGTCCGGTGGTTAGTACCGCCAAGCAATGGGTATGATTAGAGTTGCCAATGTTTGGAGATCTTATTCTAATAACACCTGTTTCGGACGGTCAATGTAAAGTGTGCTTCTATAATTCTATTGTAAAGGCCGTCCATTGAAGGCCGCAAGACCACATCGTTGAAGAAGACAAAACAAACAATGTGACGCTTTATAAAATCAGAACTACGAGTAATGGATTGGTATCTTTGCGCTTGGGGCAATGACGCAGCTAGTGAGGTACTAACCGAGGCGCGTCTATTGCTGGTTGAAAACTATTTCCAAACCCCCTCTTTGGCCTGGGCTTGTCTTAGGCCATCGAGAATTTCTGGAAGGGTTCCCTTCGGGGTAAAGCCCTGCAATACATAAGTCTAATTTCTTATAATTTACGCTTTTAAAATTATTGATTTTTTAAAAAAATTTAGGGTGTAATTGATCTTTCAAAAGACGCTTTAAGAAGATTTTTTATAAAAAATCCTGTCTGTTCTCTTATAATTTTTAAAATTATCAAAAAGGAGTTTCGTCATTTACTTTCCTTTGTACTTTAATGAAATTGTAATGAAATTGTTTCGAGTGGTTGTATTGTTATTGTTATTTTTATTTTTATTTTTATGTTTCTACAAAATTTATAGAGATATAGATATTCGTTGTTTTCATATTTTCAATTTAGTTTTTTAATTGGTTTTGATTTTTATTTTTGATTTGATTTTATTATTAATCAATCACAAAATATTCAATATTTATTTTAAAAAATTATTTATTTAATTCAATAAAAAAAATTAGATTTGATAATTATTTAATAAAATATTTTTAAATTTTAATAACATTTAATTCTATAACAACTAACTCCTAATAATCTTGCTAATAAGCAAAATTTAGAGAGATTCAACAATACACACTTATCTTTAATTAGTAAATAGATTATTTAATAACATTTAATTCTAAATAATAATATTAATTTTTAAACAATAAAATATATATGAATAACAAAAATAAAAATAAAAAATTATTTTACTTATTTAATTAGTTATTTTAATGAAATATAATCAATTTATTATTAATACTTATTAATATATATTGTGTAAGTGGTTGAAATTGAATATTTATAGTTAGTTATATTTAGTATTTAATTATTATTGATAATACAAATTTAATGACACTGATATTAATATATGTATATTTATATTTTTTAAAAAGATAAAATTAGAGAACAAAAATAAAATATAAGTCAAATAAAAAAATCCTTTTATTAGTTGTTGGTATACGCAGAAACAAATTAAAGATCCGGTAAAAAATTGAGTGGTCCAACGTGTCGCTTTCAGCGAACAATTTTTGCACATTGGGCAATTGTCGGAACCATATTGGACGAGAACAACAGGATAAGGCTATAAGCAGCAAAGTGGCCAATAAAATGTGAACTCGGACGGGCTTGCAGGTATGCTTTTTAAAGGCCATTTGCCACGGATCAAATGTAGTGTCTGTTTTGGGATGACGTTGACGCCTAGCAGTTGCAGTGCAGTATTGCAAGGATTGGACGCTTCTCGCTGAATAGAAAAGCTCAATTGAAAGTTTAAAAACAAGTTAATGGTGCAATTCAAGCCAAAATTTACGGAAAGATGTGCTTAAGAATGTTAAACGGTGAATGTTACTTAGCATTTCATTGTTAATCAACTATTACACTTGAGATATTCTAAAATAAATACACCTAAATAAATGATTAATTGTTAATCAACTATTATACTGACATACATATCATATACTTAAAGATATTCTAAAATAAGTACACCTAAATAAATGATTAATTGTTAATAAACTATTATATATATGAAGAATAGTAACTTGGTGACATTTTTATTTTATAGATAATTGTGAAAATAATTAAAGTTTATATATAGAATATTTCTTCAAATATGTTAAAATTGATAACAACCACATATTAAATGTGTCATTACAAAAGAATGTGTTTGAGAAAAATGATTATTCTTATTTAAAATTGTGTTATAAGATTCACCAGGAGGTGAAAACTTTAAGGCCCTGTTTGGTTGCCACGGAATCTTGGTTAGGAAAGTAATCTTTTTCCTGAAATTTAAATTATTGTGTTTGGTTCTTTTTTTTTAACAGTTAGGAAAGTAAAAACTTTCTTAATTTAGGAAAAATAGTAGCACTTTCCTTTGATTCTAAATACCAACACCCCCTTGATATTTAGATTACTTTCCTTAGGAATTTAATCTAAAAATTATGCTAATCAATTTAACCCTTCTTTTATTAAAACACTTCCTCCTTTTCTAATATTCTTATTCAACAATAATTCTTTTATTAAAACACTTCCTCTTCTCCTAATATTCTTATTTAACAACAGATCAAAAGAACTAACTCGTTTAGAAAAGGCGTTAGCATGAACAATCTCTCACAGTATAATCAGCCACAGGATCACAATTCCGATGTTGCCGCCGGTTACGAATCAGATGATGTCGTTCACGCCTCCGGAAGAAGCCGTGAGCGGAAGAGAGGTGCTTTTAATACCATCAGGGAAAAAAAAACATTTCTTTTCATCTGGGGTTTTCTAGTTTTGACTTGTTCTGTGTTATTTGGATTGTTTGTTTTGTTTTTTCCTTTTATCTTGAGTAGGAATTCCCTGGACAGAAGAAGAACACAGACTTTTCTTGGTTGGATTGCATAAAGTTGGCAAAGGTGATTGGAGGGGAATTTCAAGGAACTTTGTGAAGACTCAAACTCCGACCCAAGTGGCTAGTCATGCTCAGAAGTATTTTCTCCAGCGAAGCAATCAGAATCGTCGCCGCCACCGATCAAGTCTCTTTGATATTACCACTGATACGGTATGTGCCACCAGATATCAATGAGCCCAATTAAGTTTTTTTAATAGCGGTCTGCTCCTAAATGTGTGATTGCTAGTTACTGGACCAATTATAGTTGATACAGGTATGATTATGGTTATAGTAAAATCACGACACTGTGGTGACAATTGCAATTGCTGGAGATCTATTCTGGATCTTTAGCTCAAATCAATAATTGGCTAGCCATGAAATTTTGATCTTTGATGATACAGGATGATATCATATAAACTTGATCACTTTCTCGATGGCCAAGAAGTAGACTGGGAAATGGATGGAGTTAGGAGAGCAGATGAGGATGATGCCGTTCTTGTTGATGGGGATGAGGTTGATGGGTTCGAGGTTTGAAGACACAAGCTAGAGATAAATAAAAAACTTGCTTTTTCGTTTTTTTATTTATCTAACATTCAATAATAATTTTAATTTTTGTTTAGGGATATAATTGGAAAAGTAAGTTAACGATTAAATTACATTTCATAAAATATTGTTGTATACCAAACGTCATAATAAAAATCCACTTAATTTTCTTATTAAAATTTTTATAAGTATCCAAACTTATAAATATCTTTACTTTCCGTATATTTATTTTCTAAAGAATCAGATTCTAAATTAACATTACTTTCCTGGCAACCAAACGGGGCCTATAAGTTGTTGTAAAAGCAAGGTTGTCGTCATCTGTAAAGTAACAACTACTATATATGGAATTATTATCTTTATAATTCTTTGTAATTTTATTTTTGTAATTTAAAACCTTAGAAGAGCAACGTTATCGTCATCTATAATATATATAATATATTTAAAACTTATCAGAGGTTACTCTTTGTTGCCGTCATTTATAATATATTAAAACCCTATCATAGGGTTGCTCTTCTGGAAGATCTTAATAGAAATCGTTGTCGTCAGCTCCCATATGCTCTTCAGTGGATTATAGACAATCAGCTTTTGGATGGTTCATAGGGTGACGACTGACGATTGAAAAAGGTAAGACAAATACAAAAGTGATAAAGCGGACAACAGATTGATTAGTTTTTATGGAAAAAAAATTGCATTTTGTTGTAAAATAGAAAAGTGATTACGCGGATTGATTAATGTTTAATGGAAAAATAAATAAATTTTATAGAATTCGTAAATATTAGTTCTAATTAATTTTTTTATTTTGTACTTGTGGAAAAATATTTTAAAAAATTAAGACCGACTATTCAGTCATCATGTGGTTTAAATCAGAATGTTAAGAAAACATCATATATTCTCTTTGGTTTATTTGTTAGTCAAATTGTCATTACTTTTACCAGTTGCTACAATCATAGTGGAAATGACTCTTTCCGCAATGAAAATTATCAAGAGTTCACTTCGTAATAAAATTGGAGATGACCTATTGAATGATTATTTAGTGTGCTATGTTAAAAGAGATGTATTTGCAAATATTGACAATGATATTGTTATAAAAAGATTTCAATCTATGAAAAGTAGGCAAAGATTATTGTAATTTTAGCTATTTTATATTTTTAATAAAACCTTGTTTTTTAATTAATTTTGATATAAAATTTTTTGTAAAATTTATATTTTATTTGGGCCCCTATATCTCCGTCCTTGGCTCCGTCCATGTTGGTAAGGCCAGACAAGCTAATCGGAGAGAAAATGTCGTTTCAAAGGTAGAAATGGAAAGTTGTTAAACCTGTCAAAGGGAACGAGCTACATCCACCGGAAATGCACTGCACACGTACCAGAAGCCTAAAATAATTCCTTCAGTTACGGTACTTCTTGAAGAAATGGCCACAGGCTGGACCTCGGTCCAGGACGGACCTGAAGGCTAAATTGGCTTTGTTTGATCAGTTGGTTTTTCAAAGCAGCATCGATAGGGCCAAACTGATTCTCAAATCCAGTTAATTTGAGCTTAATCTGTTAACATTAGAAAAAAAAATGCAATCTTTAAGTTCTTATATATCCTTCTATACTTACCTGTCTTTCTAGTATGTTTATTCTCTTGGTTGCATAGTCATAAGGCAAGCTTTCTTGCATGTCAGCCATTTGGGTACTTTTAGAAGTTATTGCTTAATAATGTTGACGTCTCATGGATTTTCTGATTTTGATAGCAGTTCATTATGCAATAAAGGAAATTTGAACTCACTGTTGAACAATTGCCTCTTGATTGATGAGAAGGAAACATGTAATTTTGAAAGTTAATTATATCGTTTAGTGATTAAGTCAATTATACTTTATGTAACGGAGATAAGAATGCTATATTTGATATACAACCTAACTATAAGAGGTAATGTTATGAACGTAATCTTAAGAGACAAATTAAAAGTGATTAATATTAATGAAAATTAAGTAATATAAGGCTTAAGAGCTTAATTGGTTTAAATATATCAAGAAGAAACATCGTGATGTTTTAGAAAACAGATGCGAAAAGATTATACTCAAAAAATGCAAAAGGAAAAATAGATAGCATGAGAAGAATTGAGAGAAAGTAATCAAGAATGAAATAGTTATTATAGAAATTATTAAGAAAACTTTAATGTAATAGGATACGAGTAAAAGATCTAACATATAGAGGTCGTTCTCTTTAAAACGTGTCTTTTAAATATTTTTTTCGAGTTTTATGTCTTGTCTTTAGCCTAAACATTTAATACATAGTACTTACCTTTTAATTATTTATCTTAAACACTTTGACCTAAATATTTTTTTATAATGATTTATTTGTTTTATTTATTGAGTTATCTAATTTTTTATTTGTGTTTTTATTTACTTATTTTATTGTTTTGTTTTCATTTTTTACATTATTCAATATTTATTTATTTTATCACTTCTTTTTATTTGTACGTAGTTATTTATTTTTATTTTATTTTAATATTTTTATTTTAATCTATTAAAAATAATTTCTCTATTAATTAAAAGCAAGATTATATACTTTTAGACCTCTTCAAATCTTATGTATTAGCAAGTTTTCCATTAAAATATTATTATTATTAACATTTTTGTTATTATTAAAGACGAGACTTGGAAAATCTGGAGAGCCTTAGAGTTTGCCCTTATATGTTATTGTTTTTTTTAACAACGAAAAAAGCACAAATTACAATATCCGCCGAGGGAGACTAACCCTGGCCATATCCTCTAAAAGAAGAGTGACACACTCAGATGGTGCCCTATCAAAAGTGGTAAGCCCGAGACTTAAAGTAAAAGCATGGTTGGCGAGTCAGTCAGCGTACTGGTTGCTCTCTCGATAGGTGTGGCGAGGAATAACTACCCAGTTTCAGATGAGAAGTTTATTGATGCCCAAGCCCAAAGGATTGAGAGACAAGTCGCGATGTGAGGCGTTGGAGAGGAGCTTTTGAGCCACGATAGAGTCCAGTTCAAGTATCACGCGGCGAAAACCGAAGATCCGGGCCAGCTGAAGACCTAAGTAGACGCCCAAGAATTCAGCCGAAACTAAAGAACAACGGCCTATATTCTAAATAAAACCGCTTAACAAATCACTAGAGCGATTTCGAATGAGACCTTCTGCAATGGTCGAGGAGGTGTCGTTGCAACACGCCCTCATCCGTATTCAGTTTGACCCACCCAAGAGTGGGCAGGCACCAGCCAATAATTGTTGGCCTTAACACAATTGTTCAATCATACAAAGTTCTAGTCATTCAATTGACTAAGGGGAGACCGGAGACACACATACCTTTATTTGCGGATTGATTTTACTAGTAACCAAAAGTTCCGTACATGAAACATCTAAGCAAGATAGCCACTGGACGTAGTTGCTGTCGCTCGTCGTACCATGTCTCTGACCAGAGGATCTACACCTATCATGCAGATACATATACAATGGTGAGTATAAAGGAAAGTTTGAAGTTTTCTCGTTGCTCGTACCTTTAGGCATTGACGACCATAACCTGCGAAACTTTGTCCCACTTTAGTCGTATAGAATTTTCCGTCCACATGCATTGTGTTTGATTGTTCCAATAATGTTTTGGCATCTGCAAATAATGCAGTAGGATGACCAAATCTCTGTTACTATCTACAAGTGCACGAGCTTTTACGCTAGAGCCTGATTTTTATTTCTGAATGGAATCATGTAAAAGGGCTGGGACGTAAGAACACAGAAGAATACCATTACAGTCAACCACGTAAAACGGCTATAATCCTCGATTCAAAATGTTCTTTCCTCTTAGCAGAAGCTTTAGTTTGGGCTTATCTTGAACTGCATAATCTCGTAGTCTTTTGTTTTTTCAAGCCCATGAGCTAAGTTTGTTTTAACCTGCAAAGTCTCCACTTGCATACTTTTCTTTCGGATCATGCACTTGTTCATCGTGGCTTTGATTTAGAATAAACAAGAGGTTTCCCGGAGATTTATATTCTAATCCAAAACCTTAAATTCTTTTTTTTAAAAAAAAATTGAGATGAGTTAACGGGATAATCCAGTATCACAGTTGAGAGTGTCTAATAAAAAAGTTGGCAGCCTATCCCAACTATGTCTATTGGGATCTTGAGTAGCTGCTTTAGTTAACATGTGAGCTACCCTATTAACATGCCTGAAAATTTAAGTAAAAATAAAGGACCGAAATCCCATAGCAGTGTCTTTGCACTCGACCATGATCATTCCCAACTTATTAATGCCTATCCTGGAGTCATGGAACCGTTGGATTAGTTGAAGACAATTGGTCTCCACCTCTACTGATGTAACTTTTGTGTGTATCAATCAAGATAGAGCCTCTTTGAAAGCTATAACTTCCGCAGTAAGAGGAGTGTAATATGAGTGGGAAAATCCTGAAAAACATTTAATAAACTGATCTCTTTAACTCCTTAGGACTATGCCATATGACCTTGTCCCCGAAAATTCTTATAATATATATATACATATAGTCATGCAATATTGAATGCAAAGGGCCAAATTCATTTCGACCCGTTGTAATTCTTAATCATTTCGTGGCATTAGGTGTGATTGAACTATCAACGACGGGAGGAAAATTCCGCATGACTCAACATATCTGATAAGTAGTACTATATGTCAATCAAAATAGAATCGTCTTCTTCATAATGTCGAAAAGAGACTTTTGGAGCACCAATAAGATGAAAACGAAAAGGGAAAAATGATAGTCGAAAAATTTAACTTTGACGTAAAAACGTAACAATGAATTTATTGTCTTATATATACACACATACATATGTGTGTGTGTGTTATGCTGTTGCTTTCATTATGCCTGCTTTGATCATTCATGTCTATTGTAGAAGGTGGAGCCGTAACAGAAATTGGCTTCTAAGATTTTGACAAATTGTGGATTAGTGGTCTTAATCCTGGATCAGTCCAAGACAACATCAGGTGCTGCCATTGCCTAACCCCTACGTAATCTGTACTTTTCTTTCTTTGTGCAAGCCATCATTATCATCTGGAAAATTAAGGCAAAGCATATATAATGAAAGGGGGTGATGATTCGGGCCCTTTACGCACTAGGTTGCTGATACGGCAATTTTTGATTTTTGCTTTCCCACTGTAAAGCCAACATCATTTCAAGTTTTTGAGACATGATTTTTCCAAAAGCCCCGTTTCAAGCCTTGTGCCCTTAAAAAGATAAGGTTGTGGACGTGCTTCACCTTTTACCATTCTTAAATCTCTAATGTAAAGGGATAAAGAATTTTAAAAAGTTTTTTTTTAATTTAGTGTTCAAATTTTTTTTTATTTTTGAAACGGAATATCATTTAAATACGCACTAAGTAAATCTTCAGATTAAGACAATAACCTGTAAATCACGTTAATCGGGTATTTCACACTAAATAAGCCTTCTACGACATGCTCGATCGAGATAGTGTAAATAGGGAAAATCGAATACAGAACCTTTTGGCCCTATGCCTCTCCACTCCACCAACTTGATCACCCCTAAGAAGCAACTTTTTTTAAATTGATTGACTAATTTTTAAATCTTTAATAATTAAATTTAAAACATTAGCAAAGTAAAAAGAATTTTTTAAAATTGGATACTTACGTATCGTAAATAACAAAATTTTCGTTAACTAAATAAATAAACTAAAATGTCGATATACTCAATGCACAATGCTCTCCGCTTTGCAGAGGTCTCGAGAGGGTCATAATGTATGCAACATTTCTTTTATATTTTTATAAAGAGGTTATTTCCGTAACTTAAATTTGTAACCTTATAGTACCAATTACTCTAAAACTCACCATCAACTAAATAAATAAATTATTAACATAAATAATGTTTTGAGCTGAAGTCATTCGATTGAAAATTTTTAAAATTTTAATTAAAATTAATTATCCCCAAAATGAATTACAAAGATTAAAACAATGACTAAAAAATTCAATTGGTTTAAAAATTTTTAACCGATTAATTTTTTGGTTTAGTTTTTTACTTTTCGGTTCGATTTATTATAATAACTTTTATTATTAAAAACCAATCAGTTTATTAGTTAATCAGCCAAGATTATAAATTTTTACTAGCTATAAACATAACTTCAGCTTTTTAATTTAAATTTTAGTCCTTTTAATTACTAAAATTTTGAATTCAGTATTTATCATCTTTCAACAAGATAATTGTCAGTCCTCCTCAGGTGAGTGATCCCTAAGGTTTGACCGTTTGAGTGGAGTAAACTTTAGTTTTAGAAAAGAATATATTCCATTTCGTATGAATATGATTTCTTTTTGTAATATATAATGTAATTTAAAAATGTAAACCAACCAATTTAAATTTCTTACGTGTCTAATTTAAATTTTATGTAGAGTTTGAAAATTTTTTGTAAAACGGGTAAAATAAGAGATTTAAGATTTGAAAGCTTTAACGAATATTATATTGTAATAAAATAAAAAAATTAAAACATGATTAAAAGAGATGGCTTTTATTATCACATAATTTGAAGTTTAATTTACAAAAGTGATTTTAATTTATTTATTTTAGTTATACAAAGTTATTAATTTAAGAAAAATTATCAATTAATAAATAAATTGATCGATTTTTAACAACAAAAATTATTAAAATAAATCGAACAGAAAAATTAAAAACTTGACAGAACAGTTGAATAACTTAAAATTTTTACGGTTAAACCGGCCGAACTTGTTAGATTTTGTAATCATTTATAATCACTATTCTTTTATCCCTCTTTAAATTGTGCACGTCTTTGACTATGATGCCTAATTTGGTAGTCATCAGCCTCCAAATGAAGTAGTTTTCTTGATGTCATTAATTTTCAATTACATCCTGTTTCATGTAACTTTGGGAACCAGAGATGAAAAGCATCCAATGCTTGAACCGATTGGTTAGAGTTGAACCTTTAAATGAGTCAGAGCATTAATACGATCACGATTTGTTATAGCAGTTACAGAGACCTCAACTTTCTATACATACTATTAATATAAGGCTCTTCATTACAAGCTCGATATGAATCCGGTTTATACTGATTGAAATCTATTTTTTTCCCTAAACTTTGGCTCATTAATTAAGATTATTTATTGGATTACTTTATTATCTATATCCAAGTTAAATACGACTAATTTAATCAATAAATTATTAAAATTGTTAAAATACAATTAATTGTTGTTCACAAAATAGGAAAATATCTAACAAGTATTGGGTTTAAGTGAGCGGTACAAGTGCTAAAATTAGTATTTATAAGAAAATTTTAATTAAAGAGATCAAGACTTGACAATTCATTCAATTTTAAATTAAATAATTAATTTAAAGAAAATATATTAAGATTAATAAATATGATTTAAATCAAATATATCACTTATAAAATAAATTATTTGTTAAAAAAATTTGAGATGACATCAGGTCCAAGTTCAGTCAAACCTAAGTTGAGGTCAATAGGTTTTGGGTTGAGCCTTGAGCTTCTTATTTTTTTATTTACATTAGGTATCTCAATTTAACCGGACTAATCTTAAGCCCTAAGATTTCACCTCAAGGCCCCGTTTGGTTGGCGGGAAAGTAAAGTTAATTTGGAATTTGATTCTTTGGAAAATAAATTCATAGGAAAGTAAAGATATTTACATGTTTGGATACTTATAAGATTTTAATAGAAAAGTTTGGTAGATTTTTATTATGATGTTTGGTATATAACTGTATTTTATAGAAAGTAATTTAACTTTTAACTTTTAACTTATTTTCCCAACTATATCCTTTTTACAAATAAAATAAAAATTTGATTATTTCACTGTAAAATGCTCCATTCCTGTTTTTGCAGGCAGTTCCACCGTTTGGTATAGTTCATTCCCTCACTTGTTCTCTGTCAAAGATCACCTCCGTTGCTTAATTCCATGTGCTATCGACCAGGTCATGCCCTTTCAATGCTGAAGATCTGTTCAATCTGAATGTCATTTACTCCAAATGTTGCGTCAGCCTTTGATTCTTGATTGCACTGCAGTATAATCCCCCATTTATGCTTCCATTTCAACGCCGTAATGAGATTGCGTTAGAAGTAGAAAGGAGAGAAGAATAGTTGTTTGAGGGAAGATTAGTTATTTTTCTCTGATCTAAACTGGGATGATTGCAGTTTTTCAAATTATGCTTTTACATTTTCTTTTTACATCTATCAGAAATCGGTCGTGATTTTAAAAACAGAGTTGATGTAAAATAAGAAGATTAGAAGAAGAGATGGTCTTTTAATAAAAGAGTTGTTTAAGAGTAGGAAGAAGAAAAAAGGTTAAATTGGTCAGTATAATTTTTGGATCAAATTTCCGAAGAAAGTAATCTAAATACCAAGGGGGGTGTTGGTATTTTGAATCCTTGGAAAATGTTACAATTTTCTCTAAATTAAGAAAGTTTTTACTTTCCTAACAATCCAAATAAACGAACCAAACTTAATAATTTAAAATTTGAAAAAAAGATTACTTTCCCAGTCAACATTCCTTGCCAACTAAACGGGGCCCAAGAGTTTTAGAAGTGGTAAATTTGGAACTCCAAAATTTTTCAGGTTCTTACGTAATCTGTACACTTCTGCACACAAGAAGTCGTCACAAACTTTATTGGTCGACTACTGACTGATCACTGGCCACCCTGCTCAGCATCAGGCTCTCAGCAGCCCTCGGATTTCCTAGTAGCTTTAACTCTCACTCTTCCGCTGGAAACGAGGTGTCCGTAATTAATTCGATCAATGAGCATTTACCTAGGGGGTTAGATGATCTTCGACTAAGAAAAATCTCATTTCCTTCCTTTGACATGACTCGAACTCAAGACTTTTTATAAAGGAGAGTCTTAAGTGAGGAGTATATACCAATTAGGCCACTTCTCATTGTCTTGAGCTTTTTTCAATAGACTTCGAGACGGGATCAAGATCGAACTACCTAGATTTGACTCGACCCAAGGTTCGAAAACAGTAAGATAAAGGATAAGATATCATTTTTATTTAAAAAATTAAAAATTCAGATCAAGTTAGGTTTGAGTCTAATCGGAATTTACTATCCGGGGAAAGAATCCCACTTTTTCTTAAAAGGTTAAATAAGTTGCACTAGTAAAGTTTTGCACCTGATAAAGTGGCCACCTTTTTGGTAAGCATTGCCATTGGCTTAATAAGCACACAACTACTTTTATAAATACTTCTTATCTTTTGGTTGGGTAAGCATCTCATCTCATGTCCCCTTAAGCTAAAGGCCAAATCACTTAATCACATTAGTTGTTTAATTTATTCATTAAACTTCCATAACCCACAGCCGTCCTCCCTAATTGGCTCACCTGCTTGACGTCATTTGTTGAGACCTTACCGTTTTAACCACAGCCTAGGGACCATCCGTTAAATTATAAACGGAAAAGGCAAATGGTATAATTCAAATCACAAGGATTGTCTTTGGAGAGACTATTTTTGATAGACCATACGAGAAAAAGAAAAAATATGAAATAAATAAATAATTAATATAAAATATAAAATTAATAAAAGATACATAGTAAAATAATAATAATAATAATAATAAATAAAATATATAAAATAAGTGGTATAATAAATAATATAAAATCAGGTAAGACATAAAAATAAAAGATAAAATAAGCAAATAAATATATAAATATATTCATTTTTTTCATTTTCAAAATATATAAAATAGATACTCAATTGATGAGTATTATGTCATTGCAATAATTTTATACTTTTATAAATATATTAATAAGGCTCATGTAATATATAAAATGAATTACACGTGAAAATGAAGTTTACTAACAAATATTAAAAAACATATAAAACTCTGTTAATTTTTTATTCGTTAAATATTTTATTAAAATTAAAATTGAATGCTCTTAAATATTAATACATAATTTATATTATGATAAAAATCTTAAGATTTAAACTATTATTATTATCATCAACACACAGTTGAAATCTCACTCAAACGCGAGGTCTAGAAGAGTCCGATACATCCTTATCTCTACGTAGTAACATTTGCTTTTGTACTGTAATGATCTACCTAACTTGAAAGATTAAGAATTTAATCCCAACAAACTTTGTTGTTAGTAAGCTCTAGAGAGAAAGTGGAGTGGTAGAGTAGACCACACATTGACATATGTAACAATGTTTTCAAGTTTGGTATCCAATCAAGCCTCTAAAACATTCAAAGGTAACCAACAAAAGTTCTTGCCATATAGCCTACCTTCAAGTTATTATTATTATTTATGCAAGGATAAATTCATAGTGATTATTTTTTAATGCATCCTGACTAAATCTTAATGAATATAAAATTTATATTCATTAATTATGTTACTATTTTTTATATAATTTATAAATTTATAGTGTTAAAATTTTAATGTGTATTGACTAACTCTTTTTGTATATGAAATAATTTATAAATTACATACTTTGAATAAAATTTTTATTAATTAATAATTAAAAATTAGATAAATTCAATTTAAACAATTAATCAGAAACCCAAAATTTTAAGATATAAGAAGATTGATTTTACAAAGTATTCTCCAACTACTTAAAATTAAGAAAAACTAAAATTATACTTGAAATAACATCATTTTTTGATTAAAATAAATAAGTTATTTTAATTAAAGATGTTATAGTCTGAATAATTTTCTTTAAATATAAAAATTCAATTAAAATTATTATTGTTGGACTCTATAAATTAAGTCGAAAAGATTTTTGGTGGAATGACTTTCTAAGTATAATAATCCATAAATACATACTTAATTGAATCATATTTTTCCAACATAATTTAAAGGAAAGAACTAATGTTTTAAAAACCTAGACTGGAAGTTAAATCGGTAAAACAAGATATTTAAGGTTTAAAAGGCTGAACCGTATTAGACTATTATAAAACCGACTAAAGATTAAATAAAACTAAAGAGTTGGAAATATAATTGAAAGATATTGTCTTTGCTTATCAATGAATTTAAAGTGTAAATAAACAATAAATTATTAAATGAAAAGCAATTGATTTATCTTGATTTATGATAATTTTTTCGATTAATTAATAAATTAATCTAATTTTAATAATAATAGTTATTAAAATAAATCAAACTAAATAAAAAATGAGATGGTTCAAGAACTATTACAATGAGTTGTCACACATTTAATCTACACTTCTAGTCAACATCTATTGGCTTCACCTAATATTAATTTTATCTAATCAATCATGTGTTTGGTATAAGAAGATTTTTGATGTTGGTGGTCCCCAATTTGGAACTAATGAACCCTTTTAGTAATTTTCTTTTATCACTTCAAAACAAAAATGACTACAATAGATTCTATACCTTACAAGTAAAGACAATCTCAATGAACAAAACTACCCACTTTGTAAGAGTATGAAAAAATGACATTAATTGTACACGTTCTCGTCACAGTATGACTAAAATATGACTAAAATAAAACGGAGAAATATATCTTATTAATAATGAAACAATAGGAAAAAACCTGATGGGAAAGGATTATATCTTATCCAGAGTCTCCAGTAGTAATTTATACGCAAGAAAAAGGAGCTACGGTGCAGTTGGTGCTATTCCCGATCAACGGATTCGCCGAAATCACAAGTTTCCAAAGTATGAAAACTATTTTCTAGATATAGAATATATAATCCTTGGTTATTGGGGGTTTCAAGATTTGAGAGTTTTGTAATCACCACTTCTTCACACTAAGGGTCCATATTTTGTATAATAACAATAATATTCGTATAAAAAAGATTATTTTTGTGATTAGAACCTGTAATGTTTTGATCACAGATGAATTACTTTATTAGTTGTTTAAAGATTCGCTTTCTATTTAATTATTTTGACTATTATTATAAAATTGAGGGGACGTTTGGTTTGAGGGTTTGAGAATGAAGGAATGGAATAATTACAAAAGATAGTGTTTATTTTGGGGTTTTCAATTCCAAAGAAATGAAATTATTTCATTAAATTTAGGAATCTACTAAACCCTCTAAAGGAGGTGAGTATCAAGTTTTCATTCCAATCTAATGGTTACTATTTATACCCCTCCCCAACATAAACAAATTTTATTCTTAATTATATTATTAAACTCATCATCATCATTTTCATTATTATTATTATTATTATTATTATAAAATTTAAACTTGTTATTATTATTATTATTATTATTCTTCTTCTTCTTCTTATTATTATTATTATTACTATTATTATTAATTATCTTATTAATAATAATTATTAATATTATTATTTATTATTAATTTTATTATATGAAATTAATTATCTTATTATTATTATTAATTTTGTACTTATTATTATTATTATTATTATTATTATTATTATTATACAAAATTAATTTTCTTATTATTATTTTTA
>JANZLX010000004.1:2495561-2509771 GCA_025531955.1 Erythroxylum orinocense | reverse complement strand
CGTAGAGGGGTTAATCCTAATTGCTACTTGTGGTTACCAAAATTGAACGTCAGATTTTGTTAACCTAGTAGTTGAATCAATTAATTCCTAGTTGCGCACCTAGAAACTAACAAATCCAATTAAAAAGAAAAATTTGAAATTATCCAATGTTCATTAACAATATGAAAAATATCCAGAAAATATCACCATAATAACATGGAACATGGATCCCTCAACCAAGACAAAAAAATTTAGTTAATCATAATTAAATTGAAATCAAAAGAAATAATCAAAAGAATTGTCTTCATAACTGGTCTTTATTGAAACTAATAAAAATCCCTAATTGAAATCTCCAAAAATTTAAAGGTAAGAAAACAGAAAATTGCAATCTCTAAATCCCCTAATCTATGCGACTAAACTACTTGGAAGATGTAAAAGAATTAAACCATAAAACAAATTAAATCAATTGCAGCAGCAAAGGGGAAACGATGATCAGTGCTGGAGAACTTCAAGAACGTGAATAGAGGAGAATGAAATTGCGGCAGCAAGGATGAGGATATGCGATGATGATGTTGACAAGAGTCAGCAACGTGGACCAGCTGAAATTGAACCAATGGAGAGATGCGGCAGCAAAGAGAATACGTCGACATAGTTAAATAATGAAGAACAAGAGGAAACCAAAGGTGCGACAGTCTTAGGAGAAAAACAGAGAATATGCGATGATGTAATATGAGTAGTGTGGAGGAAACAAATCAGAAAAACAAGTTGGGTTGTGACAATTGCTGGAAAACCAAGAAAGAAAAGAATACGATGATCTGCTGGTATCTCTCAGAAATCGTGAGCCAAGAACCAATATAGAAAGGTGTCGCCGTCCCCCCTGAAAAACAGAATATATCCTCTTGTTTAACCCTAACCCATGTGTATCGACAATCACCAAGTTTCCTCTTTCACTTAAACCTCTCTATTATCTTCAATGGATTTTGTTCAGATTAGGTTGTGTTCTAATTTAGGTAGGAGATTTTTTAAAAAAGAAGTCCAGACGATCTTGGCGATTGTGTTTGACTTGGGAACAAATTCTGGAAATATGCAGATTTGGGATTCTGTTCTTAGGCGTGCCCACGCCTAATCTGTGAATTTCGGCCAAATTGGAATTTTCAAATTTCTTGTGATATTTTTCCTCTTTTTGATTTTTTTTCGTCTTTTTGGTATTGACAACCACCTGTGAACATTTAACAATTAATTCCATCAATATCTAAACACCAATTTCGCAAATCAATCAAAATTAATACCAAAACATATGCAATAAAATTGACTTATCAGAAATTAATTATCTTATTATTATTATTATTAATAATTTTATTATATGAAATTAATTATCTTATTATTATTATTATTATTATTATAAATTTTTTATTAATAATAATAATATTATTATTATTTATTTATTATAATTGTTGTTATTATTAATTATTATTATAAATTTTGTACTTATTATTATTATTATTATTATTATTATACAAAATTAGTTTTCTTATTATTATTTTTATTATCATTATTATTCATAATTATAAAGTTGTTTGACTGGCTCTTGGGCTATTCAATTTTGAAGTTATTGAAAACTTGTAGCTACTTTAATACTTCTTTCGGTGTTTATGTTTAAAACAATTTGATTTCTAAATCCATGCTTATAATTTTATTGCTCATTCTATGAGCACTCATATTTGTTAACGTAAAAGATACCTTTAATTTTAATGTAGAACATTAATTTCAATGTGAGCACTCATATTTTAATGTTGTTTTATGCTTTATATTTCATTTTAAATATGACATGAAAAAAATGGTATTATATTATCTTTCATTTTCAATAATGCAACAAACCAAACAATATTGTTGGTATTAATACAAAAACCTAAGTTACAAACCAAACATCATTTTTTATTTTTCATACCCATTATCATTCCCTTCTACTATTATACCCATATCTACACCCCACTCTGTGCTCAAACCAAATGTCCCTTGAGTAAACTATACATTTTTTATAATTAACTTTTTTAAAAAAGGTGAAACCAGATATGTTTTTGTAATGGTGAGGGCCCAAGTGAAACATAAATGAGGCCCATATGTTCCTCATATGGAACAATGGACAACTTGTCCCTTGTGTCATTCTTTGCCTTGTGTAAGCTAACCCCTTCAGACTCTACTAAACTAAAAACGGAAATTGAAACCCATCTTGTCATCTGTATAATGATTTGTACAGTACACATTTTTGTCTACTTCTGTTTTGTTTTTATTATATAGATATGATTATGAATGAATAGTTATAACGGTCCTTTGGTTATAATTTTAGTCTAAATATAAGTAATAATTTATAAATGATGTAATTGATTTTAATTTATTAGTTTAATTTAAATAAATCTTCAATATTTTGATGTTTATACATTAATTTTTTTCATTTTTCTTATTTAAAGATTTTTAATAATTATATCATAACTGATGATTTTATATATATATAACTTGATAATAAATTTTTTATAACATAATTTTTTTTAGAGATTTATTATTAAATCATATTTTAATAAATTTTATTATAGTTTAAGGGCCAATTTATAAACTCAATAGAATGCTAAATTAGTAATACAAGATGTCAAAAGTTAACATTTTCGGTGCACAAGGCTCCCTGATTTATGAAGATCTGGCGATAGTTATCAATGTACGCAATTTTTTTCTTGTATTTTTTTAAAAAGAAGTATTTCTGTGATTCGAACATGTAACATTATGATCACAAAAAATCAACTTTTACTAGTTACTCCAAAACTCTTCCTCTAAATTTTAATACAAGAGGTATAAAGGTTAAAAGTTTA
This sequence comes from Erythroxylum orinocense, assembly GCA_025531955.1. NCBI lineage: Eukaryota > Viridiplantae > Streptophyta > Magnoliopsida > Malpighiales > Erythroxylaceae > Erythroxylum > Erythroxylum orinocense. The sequence continues at coordinate 2,506,931 of JANZLX010000004.1, read as the reverse complement.
ATGTATTAGACTATCGTAAAACTAATTGAAAATTAAATAAAATTAAATTGATATATTTTAATTTATAAAAATGATTAGCTGATAAAAATTGACTAATTAATCAATAAATTGATTAATTTTTAACAATAAAAATTATTAAAATAAATTAAAAATCAAACTAAAAAAATTAGCTGATTCATAATTGACAGGTCAAATATATTTAATTTTTTAATTAGTATTAGTTTATTACAACACAAGATACTTGGAACTCTTTTTATAAGTAAAGAATGTTGAAATTCTTATAAATATAAATAGGATCTCATCAAATATCTTATATTTTTATAATCACGTGTTTTGTCGGTTGGAACATTTTCTTATTTTTATAATATTTTTCATGATCTTATTTATTTATTTAACTAATACAGCTTATCTCGAGGGAAATGGAGATTTCGAATTCGAAAAAAAGCAGATCATTCTAATCATTAGCCATAATTAAACCTTCTCCAAACAAAAAGTGTCTTAGAGTTCAAAACAAGTTACACTGTTTCACCTTCCAACTTCATTGTTCTTACATTTTCAATTCCGTTGGATAAAGTAACGGAACATGCGAAACCCTGTTTGTATCAAAATGGTGTTTTTTTTTAAGGGAAAAACAACGAAGAAAATTACAAAGAGAGTCTCAGAAAACGCAATTCAGACAAATCTTTCCGAAGGAGTAAGTGGCACCTTATAGGTGTAGTGGGTAAATAATAGACACCTATATCAAAATGCGCTGCTTAAGACGTGAGCTAGTTGGTATATCTATTGCTCTCTCATACGATATGTCGAGATCTCCATAAGAATATCGTATAAATATGTGGATGAGATTAAGTAATAAAAGATTATAACTAATTAACAAGAAAAGATAATTTGGTCACGTAAAAAATTCGTAAAATTTGGAAAAGTTTTGTAATACATTATCTTAATTAATAAAGCCGAAAATTAAAATTAACATGTTCCAATACACAAGACTTCCCTTAATAGTTTTTTACAAAGAGATTGTTTTCGTAATTTGAAACTGAGACTTTATAATTACAAAGGAGTGACTTCGAAACATTGTTTTAAAATTTGGAAGAGAAATTAGTCCAATAAAATAAAAAAATTTAAAGTTTCAAGTTTCAAGTAATATTAGATTATTCCTATAAAATAAAAAATTTAAAGTTTCAAGTTTCAAGTAATATTAGATTATTATACAATAATCAATAAGTATAACAAAGGTTGAATAAAATTTTAAATTTTAAATTTTAAATTAAAAATTAAAAAATGAATTGTTTGATTTTAATTTATAAAAATTAATTAGTGTAATAATAGTTATTAAATTAAATTAAATTGTAAAATTGGCTGATTTACAATTTTTGTAATTGAATTAACATGATCAACTTCAAATTTTAATTATTGGTTAAAGGTATAAATAATTCTTAATTATTTTGCAAAAGGTCAAACAATTTTTTTAAAAATATTGTGATATTTATAGATTAATTTAAATTAATTGTATATTTTTATCAGCTTACCACCTTGTAATGTTGCACTTTTATAAGGCTTTTCAGCTGCTTATTCTTTAATATAGTTTATTTAACTTAAAAAAAACCTCAATAAAATTTAGTAAAGATATCATAATAAATAATTTCTATATAATAAAATTAGAATTTATAAATACTTAAAATGTACATTTAATATGCTAAAAGTTAATCATTTAACATTTATTATTATTATTATTATTATTATTATTATTATTATCATTTTTTTAACGGAAGAATTGCACTCGCTATCTTTTGGATACATACTGGGTAAATTTATAGATTAACGCAATAACTTACAAATCATGCCAATTAGGTATTCCGCAGTAGGCAAGCCCTGTACAACAAACTGGATGAAGAGAGCATAGGTAGGAGGAATCAAACACAAGACCTTTTGACCCCATACTCCTTCACTCCACCAACTTGACCACTTCGTAGAGGTCAACAACTTATAATAGAAATCCCATAAAGATACAGGGTTTGAGAAGATCCAGTAATACGCAACTTTACCCTTAACTAGTAGAGAGACTGTTTCAAAAAATAAAAAGATCCAGTAATACGCAACTTTATCCTTAATTATTAGAGTGATTGTATAAAAAAAATAACAAGACAATAATTAATTTTTTATCAGTCAATTTTTCGCAAATTAATGACTTGGCTCTATAATAATTATGAATTCTGTCGATAAAATTAAAAATCTGAAGAAAATATTTAGATTAATCAGCAATTTATAAATGTTTTTTTTTTGAGGGGTAGTAATTTATAAATGTTAAAACTTTTTTTCTAGCTCAAGCTAATATGAACTTTTAACATTTAGAAGCTTAAGCCCAGAAATTTTATCATACTCACAGGTCACAGTGATCATGCCAGGATCGGTTCTTTTAAGTTATTTTATTGATGAAACTCTAAAGAGTAGTCAAAGAACCCAGAAGAAGGAATCAATATTCTACTATAAAGGACCAAAAGAAGAAACAAATAGGAAGACAAATTCAGACAGGAAAATGGGTTTTATTTATTTTCTTGTTGGCTTCGTCTCCAACGTTGTTTCCATGTTCATAATCGTGTCAGCAATTACCAAAAACAGTCAGCTATTACTCCAACTATCTCAGGGAAAAACCGTTAGTGTCCATCAAGTTTCTGCATAATCAAGTATGTAAGTTTGCTTCTTCTTCTTCTTCTTCTTTTTTACGTGACTGTTTAATAATGTCTCTCAGATATATGAAAATGGAAAAGTGAAGAGACAACCACTGTGTTACTTTTTATCTACTAGTAAGTGGGCAGAGAGAGAGAGACCTCAACAGGGTTTGTGTGCGTGGAGAGAGAGAGAGCGAGTGTGATGATGGTTGAGTGTGGAATATCAGAAAAAGGAAATGGAGGCAAAAACAGAGGCTGAGGCAGACGCTTCCTTGTACAGAAAGCTCTCTCTTTCAATTTGTGGATGGAATGGACCATGAGTACGAATACCAAACCCAACGTTCACGAATGCTTCTTTTTCTTTATTTCTTCTCTTCATAGTCTCTCTAACTAATTCGTTGTCAAGCTTTCAGCTTTTACTTTCACACTTGTCACTCTTTTTCTTCTCTCACTTTTTCTCTGTCTTTAATGCCTGCCCCATATCAGAAAACAAAGGTCCCGAACAAAGAAATTCTGGCTCGGTCGGTGCTAGATAGACTATGCATTTTGGTCCCACTTTTTCTCTCTCTCTCTGGCTGTCAAAAGATGCCGACCTACAAGAAAGTCATGTTTTTTTGTTTCACGTTCCAAGTATTAGAATTTAGAAGAAGTTGAAAATTTTGATCTGGGTTTTTCTTCTACAAGCCTGAGGAGGCATTTCTTGGTGAATTTCTCTGTCTCCCTTTCTCTATCTATCTTCCTGGTGGCAGGTTTGACGTCTGAATAGAAATTTGCAGGAGTTTCTTTGGTTGATGCTCTTTTTGATGTTTGAAGAGTACTAGTCTGGGCGAAGTCTTGGCTCACTGGTGCGGTGGGAAAAGCCAAAATTTGCCGTCTGTCATTAAATAATAACGAAGTTGGAATCATTTGTTGGCTATGAGACAGCAAAACTTGTGTGCATGCTGAATTCCAAGCAAGTTTCTGATATCAACATCCATGAAGTTTAAATCAAAGTCTTGAGTTGTGAGACAGTGAGGACACTTAAAATTTCATCGTTCTTATCGTTTAAGGGTGTTTGGTGAGGCACTTCAGGCGTTTTTCATGGCTTGTGTGTGGAGTTAAAAGGGCGAGTTTGATACTTTGCCACCCAAAGGAAGCTTAATTTAAGTGCCTTGAGCTGTACGTTGTGACAGCTTGAGTGTTTTGATCTGAGTATCTTGTCTATTTTGCTTCAACAGTTGGTTCCTTGTCAACTTCTTCATATTCTCGGCCTTATCGGATATAGGTATTTAAACAATGAAGGCCAGTTTTCTTTATAGTTACAATTCATGTGCAGCATTTTTTCTTTAATTTTGGAAGCAAAACCTTTTACCAGGTTATTTAACTGATCCTCCATCTGAACTGCTTTTGATGGTAATGAAGATTGACAACTACTGGACTATGAGTTTGGTTATGAATGAGTGGTAAATAATTCTCCCTTGTAAGATCAAGGAGATAAATCTGGTTTTTGATCAGCCTCCGTTGAATCTTGAGTGATTGTTTCCTGGTGATTCTCTACCTTTAAGCATGAGTTTCTTATTTGAGAAATAAGTCAGTGAGATCAAGCTGAATGTTTATGAAAATCTTTTGATGTCACCGCTCCTTCTTTGACCCTATTTTCTGTTTTCCTCTGGATGTTGATCCTCCATATTGGTTGTCCCGTGTTCTGATATCTCTTTGCTGGTTCATGTGTTTTGATAGCAATGTTTATGAACTTATGGCTTTGCTTGACGGGCACTCTCGTTAGTTCATAGATATTCTTAGACGCATAATGCAATTGTTGCTTCAAGTTCATTTGCAGTCATGTCTGAATGAGTTCATCTTTTGTCTGATAATTTTCCTGTATTTTTCAGCTGTTAATTGAGTACATGGAGGGAAGAGGTCAGTGAGAAAACGTTGATACAGTTGAAGGACTTCCAGTTAAATATGGCGAAAAAATCCCACAAGCGGATGGCACGAAATGGAAGAGATCGATCGGGATGTATGTGGGGAATAATAAACATGTTTGACTTCCGCCATGGTCGAACAACTCAAAAGCTTCTCTCGGATAAGAGGCTTGGGAACAGGCATGCTGCTGGTAAATACTCGAACATCTTTGAAACCACAACCCCCTAACCACACACACACACACACACAAACAGAGACAGAAAAAGGATAGAGGACATAAATATCAAAAGCTTTCCTAATTCCCTGCATCTGTACACTTAACTCAGAGAAGAGCCTGCCCATAGACACATGTTCCCACACAGAAAGTATCTTTTTGGTGGAATTATATGGGTGATGGATTTTATTTTGTTTTGCTTATAGAAATGACGTGAATTGTATGTGCAGAGTACTTGATGACATCTGCATTATTCTTTTAAGATCAATTAGTGAATGGATTTGCTCCATTCAAAGATATTAATCTGATTGTACTTGTTTTCAAACGATGTTATTCAATTCTAAATTATGTGGTTCAATGGCCCTTAAGTTCACAAAATCTGTGAAGCTCCATATTTGGTAATTGTCCTTTTCCATTTCAGGTGCTTTAAGCTGGAAGAATAAGACTGAAACGGTGACCAATCCTAAAGAAAATTGTCCTGAAGCCCCTGTAAGTGCTGTCAACTTATTTCATCAAAACTGAATTGTTGCAATTGTTTGTTATAATTTCTCAGGTCAAAGGAATTTGCGACTTTGATCATCTTGTCCTTTGTTTCCTGTTGGGAGAGGGGTTAGGAGGGTTATGGAACTTTAACTGTTTGTTTCAGTCAATATTCATGAAAATTTAATATATCAGGATGTTGAAGAGACCATAATAGCAGCTGATGCTGGTAAACCAAGTGTGAAGAAACTCATAGAAGAAGAGATGTTTATCGAGCAAGATTCAAAGGAAGAGGTGAATAATGCTCAAGTGGAACCTAAGGAGTCTAATGCTGAACAAGGATTCCACAATAGGAAGAACCAAAAACGAAGAAGCAGAAGTCGTTCACGAAGTTGTGACTTAGGGATGGAGGATTTGCATGTTGATGTAAAAATGCAAACCGAATTTTCTTGCTTGGAGAAATCAGAAAAGCAATCTAAAAATGGCCTTCTTATGGAAGAAATAATGGAAGAATTCTGCCACCAGATCCATCAAAAAAGTGTTAGTTATGTAAACCATAGCCAGCATGATGAGGTTCGGTGTCAGCGAAACCAGAAAAATCCTGATTTTGAAGAAAAATTGGTTGAGGCAATCAAATGTCTGATAAGACAGAAGCTCATTAATGAGAAAAATGTGACTGAAGAGGAGAACATGAACTTGTCTAAAGAACTTAGGGATGCGCTTCAAATTCTAAGTTCTGATGAAATATTTTTGAAACTCTTACAAGGTCCTAAGTCAGTGATGCTGAAATACATTCAGGGCTTGTCTGATGCTCAGACAGAAAAGGGCAAAGGGTCTCAGAGACTGAAAGATGAAGACTCTCAGTTACTTGTAGGTTCTAATATGTCAGAAAAGGACCTTTGTGGCTTAAGGCAACCTGACAAGATTGTCCACGCTAAACAGCATAAATTTTTCAGGAGAAGAACTAGATCTCTGGAGAAGATTCCATCAGAAGGAAACAATTCTTATCAAACTACAGATACCATTGTTATTTTGAAGCCTGGACTTACAGGCTTGCAAAATTCTGAGGAACAAAGCAATACAAGTTCGTTGTCTAAGCCTCATCTCATCATTAGAAACAGGGAAGCAAATGAAAGAGCTGGCTCGTATTTTTCTCTTACAGAAATCAAAAGAAAGTTGAAACATGCCATGGGGAAAGAAAGGCAAGAGAACTCATCTGCTGATACTTCAAAGAAGCATCCTAATGAATGCGCAGCTATCAGAAACAGTGAGAAGGGAGCTAAGGATATTAGTGGATTTAATTCCACGAGTAAAGATCACTTCTTTGTTGAAAAAATTGCCAGACCTCCTAAGGCCGTCAAAAAAGAGAAGAAGACCAGTAGGCCAAAAGAATATGAAACAAGTATACCAAATGACATTGCAAACAATAAGCAAAGGGCATCTAATATTTATGTGGAGGCCAGGAAACATCTTTCAGAAATGCTCAGCAATGGGGCTGGGAATGAAGATTTTTCAAGCAGGCAGGCGCCGAAAACCCTTGGGAAGATTCTATCTCTTCCTGATTACAGTATTTCTCCTATCCCAAGTCCTGGACGGGATTGGGGGCAGATCCATGGAATAGTACAGATGAGATCATCTTCTTGTGACCAATTTCAGAAACAAGAGAGAAATGCCAGCCATACGAGTCAAATAAGCCTTAACTCTGAGACCCATTCTTTTGTTTCTGATGGGATCACTACTAGCAAAGAGCAATCTCCTACAAATGCAGATTCAGATGCCTCAAATGAGCTTGTAATTGACATTGAAGTGGAGAACACCTTATGTTCTGGGGAAAACGACATTGCCTCTGAAGGTCTCTTTTTCCATATTATGATATATCATGGTAGATGGACTAGTCTTTTAAATATTTTAGTTCAATTCCCTTACCCTGTATGAATTTTTGCAGGTGAAATGGACATTGTCAAAACAATTGATGCTGCATCCCTGAAGGAGAACGGTACCGTGAATTCTCCTGAAAGAAACAGCGCTCTTTGCACTGCATATGATGAACCTACTGGCACGCCTGAAGTTTGTAAAGAAACAGAATGCCATGAGAGCACAGAACATGTAATATAATATATCAAACAGTTTGTTTCTGTTAGTTCTTCCTCTTTCCATTTAGCTGCATCCTGAGTATTGACTGTTCTTTTCCAGGATTCTTACGAGGAAACCCAATATTCATCTTCTCCATCACTGTCTCCCCGTACCTCCTCTCCAGTAACCAAGCAAGACGGGGATCTAGAGCATGCTGCTGAAGTGCCTGACCGGCCAAGTCCTGTATCTGTTCTTGAGCCAATTTTCTCTGAGGATGACATCAGCCCAGCAAGCATCAGATCCCAACCCGGTAGGTCTCGTACAGAAATTTCACCTAGTCACCACTTATCTGAACTTTATATCACTTGGCTTAGTCTCTAACATCACCATTTATCTCCAGCTGAGCTTCACTTGCAGCCCCAAAGAATACAATTTGGAGAGGATGAACCTTTAGCCACAGATCAAGCCATCTCTCTGAAAACTTGTGTAGAAGACAAAGAATCAATATTTGAATACGTAATAGAAGTGCTGGAAGTCTCTGGAATCAATGGGGATGAATTCTATATAAGGTCATGTATTTCAGATCAGCTGCTAGACCCATCAATCTTTTCTGAGGTGCAGTACTTCCCGAACCAGCTTTGTTGTGACAAAAAGCTTCTCTTCGATTGCATCAATGAGGTTCTTGTGGAGGTATATGGGTATTATCTTGGTTGCTTTCCTGGCTTGTTGCTTGTAAAGCGAACCATTCGGCCTTTCCCGGATATGAAAAACGCCATTCACGAGATTTGGGAAGGAGTTTATTGGCATCTCCTTCCATTTCCACCACCTCATACATTGGATCAAATTGTCAGTAAAGACCTGGCTAAAACTGGAACATGGATGGACCTTCAGTTTGATACTGAAACCATCGTTGTTGATATTGTTGAAGCCATTTTCGAAGATTTGACAGAAGAAATTCTGTGCAGCTGTCAAGACCAAAGTTGGGAAAGTGTTGATGCTATTACTCCAGCAGAGTTGATGGTAACTGAAAACGCATCGCACCTGTAAAGTTCATTGCTACTTGGTCCCTACCAACAACTAACGAATATTTTTTATGGTTTGAATGAAAGCAAAATCATGCCAGTACTACATTATGAATGCAGATGCAATTAGCTGATCAACAACAGTGAACCGGGACGTAGTTCATTTTGTCCTCCCAGAGAGTCACGGGACAACTTGGCATTGTGTTTTCTAACTCAGCCACTAGATTCCTGTACATAAGTTAATACCATGTGTGCTATAGAAGTTCAGAATTGGAGCCAAACTAGACACCAACTGTCAACTGCAGAATCCGAAAATCATGATCAGAAGCCAGAAACCGGGTCGATATTGTCGCCCGTCTCATTGTAGAGTTTGTAGAACTTGGTGTGTTTTAATCTTTGTTTCAGTTGATTCTGTGTGTCTTTTGTGAGTGTTTCATTTTCTTGAATTAACTTCATTCATTAATTCCGATTAGAATTTGTCTCAGATTTCTCAACACCAACATTGTTTGGATCATTGTGAGCTGAGCTGTGACTACTTAGATGTTTCCTTAGGAATTGAGTTTGAATCACAACACTATTCTCATCTGCCATTGAAGAATCAGTCTCTCAGAGCTTTGAATAACAATAACTTTGATATAAAACAATAAGTTTGATGCTTGCAAGTTGTTTTTTATCATCACTTGCTTGTTATTCTTTCATGCCAATTAGTTCCAATGCATCTAGATGACAATTTTGGCTCGGCCTAGTTTGACTTAAGTTGACCAAGCTTCGGATTAGATTGAGCGAGAGAGGTAAGGACCAATTGACTAAAATAATATCGTTTCGATAAGCTTCAATGAAATAGACCAATAATGAGAAAAAATCAAGTTCAGGCTCAATTTTGTTACCATCTCTAATTATGTTAAGTCAATTCATCTGATACCCCATAACTACAAGCTTCCTGTTTTTATAATTTTAAATTTGGTTCAAAGTTGGATTAACTCAGGTTTATTTCAATTATTACCTATTAAAATGATGTCATTTTGTTCAAATTGGTTTAAATTAATTTGGATTGTTTGGATCGGATCAAGTTTAAACCTAATACAAAGTTTGATCAATTCAAATTTAATACGTTGAATTAAGGTCAAAATCAATATAACTCAACTCAAGTTCAATTAACTCAAATTTTATTCATTAACTTTGAGGAGAATTCAATCGACTTAAAATTTGATCAACTCATATATAATCTGTTTAAATTCAATCTATCGTCTTTATCTTAATTCGTTTGATCGAACTTTAGGTGCTAAATTTTATTGACTTTGTTCACACATTTGAAACTTGTATAGACCTTACAAGTTATGAATATAAGAACCCTTTGGTGGTTTAGAGATGTGATGAGTTTGAAAAAAGCCTTAATGGTAAAACATCATAGGTAGGTATGACAATAGATCGGACTGAGCCAAATTTTGCCCATGTTTGAGCTCGACTCGGATTCTGCTGTTATGCAGGGACTTAGCCTGAAGTTTGATTAGGCTTAAGCCCAAATTTGATCAAATTTAAATAGTTTGAAACTTGACTGAGTCTAATTAAATTGATTTATTTAATTTTAAAAACATCAAATAACGTTGTTTTATAAAAAGAACAAAATTGTTTTATATACTCAAACTTAAAACTCAAAATAAAAAAATTCAGTATGAATTTATTAACTTTAAGTCCAATTTAGGGATGACAATTAGATCCAGCCTAGTTCGATCCGAAATCAACAAGTCAGGTTTGAGTTAATCGATTGTCAAGCCTAATTTTTTAAAAAATAGACCTCAAGCCGAGCTTGAGCTCAGGTTGCTATCCCCTACTCAAGACTCGATCCTTATAAGTAAAACCTGAAAATTTGGAAAAAAAAAACAAAACGATGTTTCGTGCATCAAATTGGGATGATTTTTTTTTTTTGGCCATTCCTTGTCCCAAAAGGTGAAATCAGCCACCCCAGCTGCCCCCCACACCCGGACCCGACCAGATAGTAAGGGGTTAAACCACGGTTTGATTTTGGTCGACCACCTAGCAGAGTGGCCCATACGCTCCCGTTATCGAGAATCGAACCTTGGTCCTTATCCCAAATTATCCTGTTAGATTGCCAATCGAGCTACCCGTGCGGGCTTTTTTATTTTTCCATTCCTAAACACACTTAAGTCGGCAAGTGTTTTGTATTTTTAATTTTCAAAAAAATTGCTTGACTCGCCCGTCGCCGTCCTTAGCAGATCGAACGGGGGATCAAATTTTGTTTTTGCCATTCCTAAGCATAAGCAAGTAAAAAAGAGCAGCAGTCATCTGTTTGCATTCATTTAAGTTATTAACTTGCGACATGTCGTATTCGTGTCTAGTGAAAGGGACAACTTTGGACTGTCCTAAAGACCGGTTGGATACAACTAACCTTACCTTTGGTGCCTTTTTCAAACTAACTTCACAATTCTTCACTTTGTTTTTATGCACAAAGAAAATAAACCTATTTAATATAATGAAAAAAATGTAATTATTAATCTGATATTTATTTGGAAGTTGTCTTTCTATTAGTTAAGAATAAATTTACATACTATTAAACCTTTCTAGATCCCGCATCTTAGTGAAATTTTTACTAAATATTGTTATTGTATTTAGAGACCAATATTTTGCTTGATCGAGTTATTTCAAATATGAATTAATAATTAAATTTATTAATTAAAAGTATACAATTTTGTTACTATTTTTTATTTTAGAACTTAATGATAGAAAATCAAGAAGGAAAAGATCAAATAATCAAGTGGCATTATATGTTCAATATGATGGGTTAAATTTTAAGTCAATTGTAATTAAAAATTTAATCAGTGTACAAAACTTTCCGTTTTACAGGATCAACACAATTTTACTTTCACATTTTTATAAAGATGCTATTTTCATATCTTGAATATGTGACTTATGGTCGCAAAAGATAAACTTCACCGGTTGTTCTAATATGAGTTTTTAATTTAAATTGAATTAAACTCATTAGACTTGA
>JANZLX010000004.1:2467008-2492454 GCA_025531955.1 Erythroxylum orinocense | reverse complement strand
GTGACGTAATAATTATGCAATAATTATATTTAATTAAAAATATAATTAAAAATATTTAAAAAATAAAAAAATAAAAAAATTGAACAGTAACCGAACCGGTCAGACCGGTCAAAACCGGTCAAACAATTTGACCGGTTCACACCGGTCCAATTTAGGACCGATTTTTTGGCTTCACCCGGACCGGTTAGCCGACCGATCACCGGTCGGACCGGCCGGTCAGGGCCGGGTTTCAAAACCTGGGAAGCAACCTTAAATCTTTAGGCCAGCTGTTTCACCTTGTGAGATGCCTACAAACCAACAAAGGGATTAGTCACTGGATCCACTGGTAGATACCCTAGTCTAGGACAAAAAAAAGAAAAAGCTTCATAATTAAATATAAATTTCAAGGATAATAAATAATAAAATTTACATTTGAATCCTTAACATTTTATTAAAATTTAAGTCCAATTTTAGTATTTTTATTATTTAAACTAATTTATATATTATATAAAATATTTTAATTATTAATTACCTTATGAACAAAATTACTAATTTTAATTAAAAATATAAAATATACTTTCATTTTTTTATAATAAATTTAGAAGCCATTTGAGGTAAATAAATTTTTATTAAAAAATTATTTAATTATCAATGATTTTATTTTTATTTTTATTGCGATTTTAAAAAATTAGTAATTTTCTTAATTTGAAAACAAATTAAGGTGATTTTAACATTATATGAAATTAAAATTTGAATTTTAAAATATATCTTTTATTTATTAATAAATTTTAAAACTATTTTTTCTTAATATTTTTAAATTATACTCAATAAAATGATTATGCAATTAAAAAATTTATATAAATATATTATTTTAGTTAATAATTAAAATAAAAATTTTAAATATATCTTTTTTTGATGTTTCGTAAAGGAAATTACAAACGTAAAGAGGGAAACGGAGGTGAGCATCGATCGTCGTCGTCATCATCATCAACTACAGAGCCCAAAGCTAAACAAAACAGTCAGTCAAAGGCCCGAGAGACCCTTTTCATCTCCCTCTCTCTCTTTAGATAAAATATAATTTACATAAAAAAAGAAAAAATCTTTCTTCATTCAAGCTTCACACGCCTCCCCTCTCTCTCTCTCTCTCTCTCTTCGATTCCTAATTTCTTTGATGGTAGGTTAGGTCTACACTTGTCTCTCTTTGAATCTGGTAATCGTTACGAATTTAGTTATTTTTCCATTTATTTTGGTTTTGTTTCCAGTTTCATTGTGGGGTTTGACCTTGATTTACGAAAGTGCCATCAAAACCCTAGCTTTCCCTTCTCCTATTTACTCAATCTCCAGGTTTCGTTTGGGATCTAAACCCTAATCTGCTCTTGCTTCGCGAATTCTGGAGATCTTTTCCTGTAGATTTGGTGATTGTTGCTTGTCAATGCTTGTTTAGATCGATATAGAATCTTCCTTGGGATTAAAGATTAGATTGCGTGTTTTCTTGATCTTCTGTTTGCTCATTGCGTTGCGGTTGCTTGGTTTTTGCTCTTTTTGGGTTTTTAGCTGTTTTGATAACTAGGCATGTTAGTTGTTCAGTTGTGATTGATGACTTTTTTACTTGGGTTTTACGGATCATAGTTTCTTCTCTTCTTTTTTTTTTTGGTTGATTATTGCTTTTCTACTGTCAAAATTGTGGGTGCAAATCACACACTTGTTTAGGAGAAACAAAGAGTTACTTGCTTAGCCTGTGTTTTACTTCAATATCATCATTAGGAATCTTGCTGGAGCAACATAAATGTTGGAGTTTTTTTTATCAGTCTTTGTTCTCATCAGTTAGTTTTACATTTAGTTCTTATAGTTGACGTTGTTAGTAGTTCTATGCCACAAGTATCTCTGCTGAAATCAGGATGCAGCAGCATTGTTGATATATTTACAGCTTAGAGATTGAATTGTAGCGCTACTTGAGTCGAAAAGCTATGCTATGTGGAGAGTGTGCTTACTTGGGTTCTGGGCTATGCTCAACTGGGCAATAAGAAAATCACATTTGTGAAATGCTTGCTTTATTTTAGCCGTTCAGAATACAGGATCTTGATTGCTGCATTTACTTTATAGCTTATGCTCTTATGCTGTTTTGTTTATGGATACCTGGTTTCAACTAATTTTCGTTTATATGTTCTAATGTTGTCTTATGCTTTTGTGTTTTGTTTGACAGGTCAGACAGACAGTGTGACATGTAAGATAAAACTGTTTATGTTTGGAAAAGTTCTTCTACTTGAGAAGGATGGACTTTTAATGTCAAAGTATGTGCCAGTTGATAATTTGTGGGTATAATGTTTCAAAGGCCACGTGATTTAGTCCTGAATATGGGATCATATTTGTTTATCTCCATGCTTTTTTTAGTTAATTTGATTGTGTGGCTTCTTTGATGAACTAGCTTTACCTTAACATTAAGTTGCTGCTGAATGTTATTTTGTTTTCACAGCTTCTAATAGAAGTTCAATGTTGGAAGCAGTATGCGGGTTATAGCTTGGAGACATGCACAGGCATCATCCCTCCAGTGCAGTTAATAATAGTGCAATTGGTGGGCCGCCAGCACGAGATAATGTTCGGGCTGATTCAACTTCATTGCCAGCTACCTTTTCAATAAATTCCCGGTAAATTAGTTTCTAATCTTGTACTAATTCATCATAAATTCTGAGTTCAGGTATCAAGTTCTAGCTTCTCAACCCGGATCATGTTGCTGTTTTATTTTATCTTAAACTAATTTCTATAAAGTTTTGGGGAATTTTAATGGGTTAAGGCTTCTAAGATGTTTTCATGTTTATTATTTGGTGTTTAGAAAGCTAAACTTGTGAATCATGATTGTGCATTGCGGCTTTCTACGTCTTGGATATAGTCCAATTTATGCTTGTGTGATCGTAGAAGCATTTGGTAACATGTTGATTCTTGGAAAGGAACAGACAAGTCCTCTAGGTTATTTTCTTTCAGTAGGTTCAAGCATTGTAGTTTGGAGTTCTCAATGAAACTGGAAATGTATTGTAAGTCCTTTGGGTTTCAATATTCTTTTTGTACCCCGACGGTCAATAGGCCATTTTCATGGTTAAGTGCATTTATGAGATTTCTTCTTACAGATTGGAATGTTTTGTTGTTTCTGTGATGAGTTTATCTTACTTACAATTGTATTTTTTCTGTTCTGCAGTCGGCCACCTCCATTGACACCATATAGGTTGAAATGCGATAAAGAACCATTGAATTCTAGGTATGTTCTGATTTAGCTATCTTTTCATGTGATCTACTGTTTTAGATTGAATGGATATTTTCTTGGATATTTTGAGTCAATACAGAGCAAATTTTGTTTTCTGGATTCAATATTGTTCTTCCTTAATTGATAGCAACTTAATGCGATATTGCTCTTCCTTCTTGTGAATTGTTTTCGTTCAATCTTCAGACTTGGTCCTCCTGACTTTCACCCGCAAACTCCCAATTGCCCTGAAGAGACTTTAACTGGAGATTATGCTCAGTCTGGGTACAGGGAGACAATTGGAGGACTTGAGGTATACTCACCCTTCATGTGGCCATCCATTTGTGACATTTATTACTTCCTTATGATCTAGCCTTTTTGCAGTTATGAACTGCTACAATCTTTGTTTCAATTGTTTGGTCAATTTAATTGTGATTGTTCTTGATAATTATTACTGGAGACCTGAGCACTTAAGTATTTCTCAACTTCGTCAGTATGTTGTATTTTTGCTGGCTTTGTTTTCTTCCGTACTTTCAGACTTGCTATGATCCTTGTCCAATTGTTTGAAATTAATTGCTTAAATGATTCCAAAACTGATATTTATATTCAATTCTTATTGGGTGGTTATATTCGAGTATGTGTGATTCATTTTGTATATTTAGACACAAACATATGCTTGGTTCTTGCTCTTTTCTGATGTAAGTAATTGCATTTTACTTTCTGAATGATCAGGAATCCAGAGAAATCTTCCAGACTCAGGTTCAAGTTTTCTCTAGGCCTGCTATTATAAAATGCAGAGAGGTAACTTGGTTTCTGTATCTGTTTTGTTCCTGTGTTATTTTTTTAATTCGATTGCCACCTTGATGCAAAAATTGCGTGTAAATAAATGGCTTTTGGTTCTTTGTTCTTTGTCGCAGGCAATCCGAAAATGTTTGAGGGCAATCAATGATTCTCGAGCTCAAAAACGCAAGGTAATCAGTTTATGTTTGACTGTCCATTGTACTTTTTCGGGAATTCTTCTGCAGTAAAACTTCCTGATTCCCTGCTAATCATTGTATACCTATAAGTTTTACTCTTCATATTTCAAAACTTTTTTGTTGCAATCTGAATGTTCTGAGGTTTACAATACTGTGATAAATTTTCAAGTCAGTAGTTTGACTCTCCAATGACAGGCTGGTCAAGTATATGGTGTGCCTCTTTCTGGGTTGTTGCTAACCAAGCCTGCTGTCTTTCCCGATCAAAGACCATGCAGTGAAGATTTAAAGAAAAAATGGATTGAGGTATACGAGATCTGTGCACATTCTAAGGGCTAGTGCCTGATGGTTTTTATTTTGTATACCCACTTCATGACGTAATCTTATGAATTGTGAGAAATGAATCGTACCTTTTCTATTTTGTCTAACATTTCTATCTCTGTTTAAAAATGTTTTCGCATTTAAGTTTTATATTTATGCTATGTAGTTTTTGGGTTCAAGGTATTCATAAGATTTGACAACAGGTGGTAGTGATTGCAGTCATAGCTTTTACTATTTCATAGCAATTCTGGTGGTGAAAATTGCATATTGAGTTGAATAGGTTATGAAAGGTTACATGCAATTACTTTGCCACATGCTACAACTTTGACTTGCCAAGTTTTTCCTCTGTTGTTTGTGTGTCTTTAATGTGGTTGTGAGCTTGTTCCCCCATTTTCTGAAATAATTTATCGTAGTTTGGTTGTGTATAATGTTTACTCTTCTTCTATTCCAGGGTTTGTCACAGTCACACAAGCAATTGCATTCTTTGGCAGAATATGTACCTCATGGTTACAGGAGGAAATCCCTTTTTGAAGTTCTTATAAGAAACAATGTTCCATTACTAAGGGCAACTTGGTTTATAAAAGTAACTTATCTTAATCAGGTGTGTTTCTTTGTACTAGAACTGGCCTTCAGTTATACTTAGTAGCTTCGACTCTACTATTGAATTGTGGCTGTCTTTGCAGGTCCGGCCTAGTTCTACTGGTATTTCTTCTGGAGCACTTGACAAAACTCAGGTGTCCCGTACAGAACTTTGGACAAAGGATGTTGTTGAGTACTTGCAGTATTTGCTCGATGAGTTTTTATCCAGAAATAATTCTCATTCTGTTCCGCATGCTAGATCACCTCACATGGTTTATTCTGGATCAATACTGTCAAAGAGCGACCCATCATCAATGGCTCTTGATGCTGAGGAGCCTTCCCTACATTTCAAGTGGTGGTATGTGGTTCGGCTCTTGCATTGGCACTACGCAGAAGGGCTGCTTCTTCCCTCTGTAATAATTGATTGGGTTCTTAATCAATTACAGGTATGTGTTCTATCTGTTTCCAATCACTTATTAATTTTTTATATCAGCTGGAAAATTAAACCTTTTCACTAATATTCATGTCAACTTTAATCATTTCGGTAACATCATTTTCATTGTAACTTCTACTCTTTCAGGAAAAAGATTTCCTAGAGATTCTACAGTTGCTTTTACCTATCATTTATGGTGTTCTAGAAACTGTAGTTCTGTCACAAACCTACGTGAAGACCCTGGCTAGCATCGCAATTCGTTTCATTCGTGAACCTTCTCCAGGAGGATCAGATCTTGTTGACAATTCTCGAAGGGCCTATACAACATCTGCACTAATTGAGTTGCTTCGTTATTTGATATTGGCTGTACCAGATTCATTTGTTGCTTTGGATTGTTTTCCGTTACCATCTAGTGTGATCTCATATGCAATAAATGATGGTGCCTTTATATCAAAGGGATCTGATGAGGCAAGAAAGACAAGGGATAATTCAGTGGAAACTGCTTGGGGGTTTAGATTCAAAGGACTTGATGCTCAATACCAGTCCTTGTCTTTTAATCAGGTTGTATCGTCTATTCAGAAGCGTGCTGATAACCTTACCAAGGCTGCCAGTCCAAGCTATCCAGTTCACAGTGTGGCTAAAGCTGTGCATGCTTTGGATGAAGCTCTTCTGTCAGGAGATATTAGAGGAGCTTATAATCTCCTTTTTGAAAACTTTTGTCACGGAGCTGTGGTTGAGGGTTGGTTTGAAGAGGTTAGCCCATGCCTTAGATCATCACTTAAATGGATAGGGACTGTGAGCCTGTCATTTGTTTGCTCTGTTTTCTTTCTTTGTGAGTGGGCAACATGTGATTATAGGGATTTCCGGATGGGCTTCCCTTATGATCTCAAGTTCACAGGCAGAAAAATATTTTGTCAGGTTTATGTTGCAAGTCGGGTTCTGAAGCTAAAGCTTAGAAATCTGCAAAGCCTATGTCGACGGAAGAATGATAGGTCTGACAGGGCTAATTGCATTGCTAAAGGTCTTGACCATCAGAAACATTTTGGTAGGGTTCCTAGGAGAAACCATAGCTTAGGTGATATATTTGAAAGTCCCGGTCCTTTACATGACATCATTGTTTGTTGGATTGATCAACATGAAGTGCACAAAGGAGAAGGTTTGAAGCGTCTTCAGCTACTTGTTGTGGAACTCATACGTTCTGGAATTTTCTACCCCCAGTCATATGTGAGGCAGTTGATAGTTAGTGGAATAATGGATACAAGTGGTCCCGTAGCTGACATTGCCAGATGGAGAAGGCATTATCAAATCTTGAAAGAACTTCCTGGGCACCTAATCCGAGATGTTCTCGAAGAGGCAGGGATTGTTGAAGGGTCACAACTTGTGGAGGCCATGAATGTTTATTCAAATGAACGCCTCCTTATCCTTCGTGGTTGTCTGTTTGAACAGTCTCCAAATTCACTAAGATCTAATATATCTACTAAGAAGCAAAAGAATCGATCAACCTCTGGAAAGGGTTATCTTTCCTCAACTTCCTTTGATATTTGGAAGTCATCTTCTAATATCCTGAATTCAAACAAGGTCAAGGTCAATCCCGATGTTGATGAACTCAAGGCTTCCATTTCTTTACTGTTGCAACTTCCAAACTGTTTAACATCTTCAGAAATAAGACTAGATGAATCTCAAGGGAGTCTTAAAAGGTCTGCTGAGTCAACATGCAGCAAAGTGGATTTAGTAGAAGGCGGCCCTGGATGTGAAGATTGTAGGAGGGCAAAAAGACAGAAGTTAAGTGAGGAAGGGAGCACTTTCCTTCAAGGACATTCTCCACTATCAGATGATGAAGATAGCTGGTGGGTAAGAAAGGGCCTGAAATCCACAGATTCTTCAAAAGCTGATACACCACTTAAGTCATCGAAACAGGTCCCTAAGGGTAGGCAAAAGGTTGTGCATAAAACTCAGAGTTTGGCCCAACTGGCCACTGCTAGGATTGAGAGTAGCCAGGGAGCTTCTACGAGTCACGTTTGTGATAACAAGGTAAACTGTCCTCATCACAGAAGTGGAACAGAAGGGGACAAACCCTTAGATGGGATTAAAACAAAGCATGGTGGAGATATTGTCTCAATTGGAAAAGCTCTTGAGAAACTGCGCATTGTGAAGAAAAGGGCCATTACAGTTTGGTTGATTGGAGTTGTTAGGCAGCTTATTGAGGAGGCTGAAAAGACTACTGCTAAAGTTGGGCAGTTTGGTCGTCCTTTTGTTCCAGTTGATGATAGGAGCTCCATAAGGTGGAAACTTGGTGAAGATGAGCTATCTGCTATATTGTATATAGTGGATGCTTGTGGTGATTTAGTGTCAGCAGCCAAGTTAATCATTTGGTTACTGGCAAAAATCCCATTTAACTCTACTGCTACAATTCATAGTGGAAGGAATGTGATGATACTACCAAGGAATGTGGAAAATCATGCTTGTGAAGTTGGAGAGACATTCTTGCTATCATCACTTAGAAGGTTACTCTTACTATAGAACTGATTATGAGATTTTGTTAAGAGGAAGACTTGGATTCTTATTCTATGTCTTGCCAGATTTATTTTCTTATGTTTCTGTTTTAGCTCTGCTATGCCCTTAAAAAATAATATGCTTCTGTGTTCCACTCTCTCTCCCTTCTTGAGGGAAGAAAACATATCTTGGGTTCTGGAGGAGAAGTTTTTTGCTGTAGAATGATCCACTGAGTGATAATCCCAGAATGTATGTGCCGAAGAAATTCATCTCCTTGTTTTTCTTCTTTTCTTCCTTACATTTTAGTGTTTTGTGGTTAATATGTTCTTTGAAAAGCAGGATTCTAAGTTTCCCCTGTAGCTCTAGCTCATCAGTACAATTTGTTTTGCTTTCCACTCTGAAATATTTGTCCTCCAAATTTTCTAGAAAAAAAAAATGTCCTACCTGTTGCATATATTGCAGTCACTTTATGTCTGCTGCTTATTGGAATTAAACGATCAAATTCTAATTTTGCTTCTCTGTCTGTGGCTTCTTCTGACTTTGCTACAGGTATGAGAATACAGTCATTGCAACAGATCTTGTTCCTGAAGTCTTGTCAGCTGCAATGCGTCGTGCTGGAGCATTGCTTTCTTCTTCTGGAAGACTTTCAGGTTCTTCGTCCTTGGTTTATTCCCGTTATCTACTGAAAAAATATGGCCATTTGCCTAGTATCCTTGAGTGGGAGAAGAGTTTTAAGTTAACTTGTGATAAGAGACTCATTTCTGAACTTGAATCTGGACGATCAATTGATGGAGACTTGGGGTTTCCACTTGGAGTTCCCTCAGGGATTGAAGATCTTGATGATTTTCTCCGTCAAAAGATAAGTGGCAACCGGTTGTCCAGAGTGGGTATGAGCATGAGAGATGTAGTCCAAAGGCATATTGATGATGCATTTCACTCTTTATTTGGCAAAGAGAGAAAGCTCTTTGGTTCTGGTACAGCAAAGAGTTCTGGTTTGGACATGTCTGATGATGGATATCAGACATCTCAACAGATCGTAATGGGATTGATGGACTGTATGCGGCAGACTGGTGGTGCTGCTCAAGAAGGTGATCCATCTCTGGTGTCTTCTTCTGTTTCGGCTATAGTGAATAGCATAGGAGCAACCCTAGGAAAAATGCCAGATTTTACTCCATGCAGTAACAGTATGAATTCTCCTGCTTTGAGTCCATGGAGTTATGCCAGGCGCATTTTACGTATTCATATCAATTGCCTTTGTCTGCTTAAGGAGGCTCTTGGAGAGCGTCAGAGCCGTGTTTTTGAGATAGCTCTTGCAACGGAAACCTCCACTACACTTGCTGCAGCTTTTACTCCTCTGAAGGCTTCACGAAGTCAATTTCAGTTGTCACCTGAATCCCATGATTCTAATGCAAACATTTCTACTGAGATTGTAAATAATCCTGCAAAATTAGCTCTTGGCAGAGGAACCAAAATTGCTGCTGCAATATCTGCACTTGTAATTGGTGCGATTATCCATGGTGTTACTAGTCTGGAGAGAATTGTGACTTTACTGAGATTAAAAGAAGGGTTGGATGTAATTCAATATTTTAGGAGTATGAAATCCAACATTAATGGTAATGCCCGTTCGTCTGGGGCTTTCAAGGTGGATAATTCAGTTGATATTCATGTGCACTGGTTTAGACTACTTGTCGGTAATTGCAGAACTCTATCTGATGGTTTAATAGTTGAACTCTTGGGGGAACCATCCATAGTTGCTCTCTCCAGGATGCAGAGTCTGCTTCCTCAAAGCTTGGTCCTTCCACCTGCCTATTCTATATTTGCATTTCTTACTTGGAGACCATTCATTCTTAACCTTGTAAGCCGTGATGATGTCCATCAATTATATCAATCATTGGCAATGGCAATTGTTGATGCAATAAAACACTTACCTTTTCGGGATGTGTGTATGAGAGATACTAAAGGATTTTATGATCTGATAGCTACAGATGACAGGGATGCAGAATTTGCTACCATGTTGGAGCTAAATGGTTTGGATTCAAATTTTAAGTCGAAGTTCTTTGTCCCCCTTCGTGGAAGATTGTTTCTGAGTGCTATCATTGATTGTAAAATTCCACAGTCCATACTTACACAAGAGGATGGCAGTTGGGTTTTTGGGCATGGTGGATCTAAAGTTCAACGTGCCGAAAACGAGACGAAACTTCTTGATAAAATTGTAAATTTATTGAACACACTACAGCCTGCAAAGTTTCATTGGCAGTGGGTTGAGCTCAGGCTGCTTTTGAATGAGCAAGCCCTTATCGAAAAACTTGAGACCCCTGATATATCGTTAGCAGATGCAATCCGTTCTTCCTTCCCTGGTCATGAAAAAACTGTTGCTTCTGAAAACGAGAACAACTTCATTGAGATCATCTTCACGAGGTTATTAGTCAGACCTGATGCTGCACCTCTTTACTCAGAGCTCATCCATCTGTTTGGGAGGTCATTGGATGATTCTATGTTATTGCAGGCAAAGTGGTTCTTAGCAGGCCATGATGTCCTTTTTGGACGAAAGACTGTAAGACAACGGCTGACTAACATTGCCGAGAGTAAGGGTCTTTCAACCAAAGCTCAGTTTTGGAAGCCATGGGGTTGGCCCAGTTCTGTTCTTGATCATGTAGCAAATAGGGGTGACAAAAAGAAGTTTGAAATGTTACCTGTTGAAGAAGGTGAGTTTGTTGAAGAAGGTGTTGACACAAAAAGAACTGAAAAAGTTTCCATACAATTTGAGACAGAAGGCTTCCATTTCACTCAGCAGCATATGACTGAGAGAGCTCTTATTGAATTAGTTGTTCCCTGCATTGATCAAGGCTCTGATGATTCTCGCAATACCTTTGCCAGTGAGTTGATCAAGCAATTGAACCATATTGAGCAACAAATAAATGCAGTTACACGTGGTGCAAGTAAACAAACAGGAACAACTTCTGGAATGGAAGGTCCTGTGAATAAAGGTAACAATCGCAAAGGCATGAGAGGTGGCAGTCCTAGTTTGGCTAGACGAACCACAGCTGCTGATAGCACTTTGCCATCTCCGGCAGCTTTACGAGCTTCTATGTCGTTGCGCTTGCAATTGTTGTTAAGATTACTTCCTATCATATGCACGGATGGGTAATTACCAAACTTTTAATTTTTGTAGCTCCTTCTAGCTATTTACTTCTTGGTTTTTATACAGGTTAACTGCCTTGGTTGATCTATTTTGGCAATTGATGTGTTAGTTTGTCAGGTTGTTTATGGTTCTAGATTACTGTAGGTTTGATATTTCCACTTATTGTAACTGGTGGTCAATTATATGCTTGGTTGTACGTGCTGCTTATGTAATCTCCTTTTTAGCTAAAGTTTTCGCTCTTTGAATCCCCATAAGATTTAATAATTTATGTTAGTTTATTGTGTATCCTCCACTTAATGTTATTCAATTGAAAAAGGTTGAGGATATGCCAGGACACCATCTGCGACTTTGTGTTTTGATATGTTCTTCGATATGTGTAACCTGTCGATTCCATTCATTGTCTCCCTAGATCACACACTCATGCACTCACAGATGGACACACCTGCTGGCACATTCTCATGCATACACACATACACACACAGACTCAGTTATGCAGTACCTTGTTTTATTATCTGACGAACATTTCTAGTATGCTGAGTCATGATTTGCTGTCACTCAGGTGAATGTTAATGTGCTGTGCATAAAAATTTATACTGTTTTCATAGAATTGCTACCAATGACAGTTGTATTATCATCGTATTATCATCTAATGTTTAACCTACTGGATCTCTCAGGGGGCCATCTGGGCGGAACACGAAGCACGTGCTTTCTTCCGTAATACTTCGTCTCCTTGGTAATCGGGTTGTGTATGAGGAAGCAGAGCTTTCTTTCTTTATCATGCAAAGCTCTAAATGGAAAAAGGAAATGGAATCATCATTGGGAGCTGCATCTGCCGATCTGTTTGGTGAATGCCTCTTTGATCGAATGCTGTTGGTCCTTCATGGGTTATTATGCAACAACCAGCCTAGTTGGTTGAAGTCCAGACCTGGTACAAAGTCTATGAATGAAACTGCTAAGGAATCTAATGGATACAATCATGAAATAGTGGAAAGTCTACAGGTTTGTTTCTTGAAATTATTCTGGTTTCAATGTGGACTTGGTCTTCATAACCCTTCTGACAGACTTTTCTGAATGCAGAATGACTTAGAACGCATGCAGTTGCCTAGCACAATTAGATGGCGTATCCAAACTGCTATGCCAATTCTTCTTCCTTCTGTTCGGTGCTCTGTGTCTTGCCCACCCCCATCTGTCTCAACCACTGCTGTTTCTTCGCTTCAACCAAGCATTATGATTTCTGGCTTTTACACTGGAAACCATCAGAAAAATACTGTCTCTGCCATGTCAAAAGCAGCAACTACTGGACCAGGGAAGTCCAAACCTTTGCCACCACAGCAAGACAATGATACGGAAATTGATCCTTGGACACTTTTGGAAGATGGCGCAGGATCTGGGCCATCTTCAAGCAACACAGCTGTGATTGCCAGTGGTGACCATTCGAATCTTCGAGCTGCCAGCTGGCTCAGAGGGGCTGTAAGGGTGAGAAGGACGGATCTCACCTACATTGGTACTGTGGATGATGACAGCTGATTTTGAGTTGACCTTATTCTTGATTTGGTAAAGAGGAGCGGCCCCCACAACAGGTATTTTAATCTTTTCATAAATCGTGAATGACTGTCATGCGGATTACAAGGGATTACAAGGGCTCGTTGCCTTGCTTTCCTTTGATGGCAAAGGGAGCTGTCGGGATGGGAATTTTTTATGCGGGGTGTCGGGTCCTTTTGAAGTTTGAGAGCCAAAGAACATCTTCCAACACACCCTACCTACCAGGTCACAGTCCTTTGCAACTACTAACCTTTTGATCATCTCCCATCCTGGACTGTTAACTCAAGGTGCAGTTCGGAGACTTGTTGTACATATAGATGATAATTTTTCTACTTACCAATTGAGCAGGGTATAATATCTTGAGAATGATTTGTAGCTGTTTCATGTGAATCAATGAATCATTATATCTTCTCATCTGCATGTGTGCATCTGCAGGGGGGACTTCTTTGTAAGTGCCTACTTGTGGTGATCAAATTGAATATTCTCTCTTACTTGGACTATTTTATTTTCTCATTTATCAGAACATTTTAATTTAGAAAGCTATGAAATAAGAAGCTTTTTGTTGCCATTTGGGCTCAGAGCACATATTCTTCTATGCAAGAAGCAAGCGTGGATCTTTTTGAAATGTTGAGGTTGAAACTTCGTTAGGCAGGTTATTTAATACAACTTTGCCGGACCTTTATGAAAGGTTGAAACTGAACAACAATACCTTGAATACCTTTGTTTTGAAGTATAATATTAACTCGTTCATGTTGACTTACCAGTGATCAGAACTCCTTTGGTATTTATGCTTTCTTATCTCCTCTTTTCTCGCCATACTCCATGGATACGTGGATGAAGTGGTGCCGGAACAGTTGATGTGTATTATAAACATCCCTTCTGTAATTGTATTGTTCTTTTGATTTATATAGATCTATATGGGCTCATACTATGTTCATAAATTTTATTAGTTTTGTAAGGACAGTTTTTATTTCTTTATCCACCCCATAGTGAAGATGTATTATTGTTGTTTCTGCTTACCAAGTTAAAGATGCTGGTATTACACCCCCAGTCATGCATGAAAAGAAAGGCACCTCTTTATCTGTTGTGAATATTTCTTTTCAGAGCTGTCCTTGAAACATTTTTTAGCTCAGTGTCTTGTGCAATATTTTTTGAGCTCTGGACTGGAGTTATTGGGATGTAAACGAAAGATTTTCCAGCAACAACCGATTTCGAAATGGGATTTTGCCCTATATTTTGCTGCTCTGATTTGAAGTTGAGAAGATGATAAAGAAAGATATGGATTTATACTTATTGAATAATTCCCCTGTTCACGTAATCAAAACCAGTGTGTTTTCTGGAGAACTTTAGTTGACTTACTTGGACTATGGTGAATACCTATTTTCTTTATATGGCCCAATTTGCATAAAAACATGCATGCTCATCAAAATCATGAAATAAAGAAGTAATATAGTTGATAAATGGAGTGTGGTGCTGATAAAAAAGGTCCAAATAGAGGATCTTGGACTTACCATGCAACTCCGAAACTTGCAAGAGTCGGTATTTGAGCTTCTAACAAAAGGGGCTTACGAAAAATCATCCATATACCATGTTTAGGAGGATGAGCGATACAAGTTCTTATTGGTGTGTTGAAGGTTAATAACTTAGGCCGAAGAAGAAGGCTAAGCTAATATTTGATTTAACGATTCAAGTAAACTACCTTACCTAGACTTGTCTTGTGGCTTAGTGTTTCCTAGTAGTAAGGTATCTCCTTCATATTTCTTGATCTTTCACTGATCTATCTACAAAGAGTACATCCTCGATCCAAGCAACAATGTTGAAGGCTAAGCCTTCTAGTACTCTTGAATAGCTCTCCAAAACTGCTTGCCCCACATCCTGCGTATGATGATTTCCAAAATTTAGTTCCTATTTTAGAGAAATATCCTCAGAAGAATGAATTGATGAGACCTGAAACCTACCCTGTTGTACTGAAGCTTGCATATGTCCAAGGATGTTTGTGAAAGTCCAGGAAATCTCTGCTTCAAGCAAAACAACAAGCTTTCTGCTCTTTCTGCTAGAATATGATTTTTGTCAGGTCGATCTATGTCAGACACGAAGTCCTTCACGAGGTACCATGAAGGTTTGGATTGACCGACGCAAGCTTTACGTTTCCATGTGTACATTGAAGCTTCAACTCGGTCTGCAAGCTCAAGCGCTTCATGTTCTGAAACTATGTTCAGACAGTTCAGTAGGTGGTCTGCAGAGAACTTGTCTGTTGTACACATGTAACGGTAGATTGTATCTCCAAGGCTCGATTTGCCACTCTGAATTGCACAACATAACATTCAAAATCATTAGAAACTGTTGCACTTGTCACTTACCAATAAACAGGAAGTTGTTCTTCACTCCTGAATGGACTTGGAAATTTGAGAAGTTTAGATAGAAGTTGTCAGTAAAGAGGCCTCACCTTTGGAAGAGATGTCATATACGTGTCTGGAATCTCCATCTCAGAGAGTATACTGCCGTTGATGGCCATTGCTGCTTTGTGAATCTGTCTAGCACAAACTCGTTTGTGTCTCAAGTGTTTCCTTGACTTCTCAGAGAGGCCCCCTGGAGGAACACAAGGAACTGGAACCCACCATTTTTCCTCTTTCCTCTGAAATACAACTCTGCGGAATGAACCTGAACGAGTTGAATTTGATGACATGCTCCCTTGTTCTGCATACCAAAACTCCCTATCATGGAAACTGGCAAGTATTTCCTGCAAAAGCAATTCATCGTAAAATGAGGAGCTTTAATCTTGAAAGTGAAAAGAGAGGTGCTCTGTTCTTAAGACAATAAAGGTCCTCTTACAATGAGCATAGAGTCAAGCTTTCTTAATGCAGGAAGGTTGATGTAAATATCAGATCTTGGTCTGCCTTCCATTATCTAAAAGACCAATCAATCTCGTTAGAACAAAAAAAAAATGCAGGCAATTTGGAATCTTTGCATAGTTGTCATAAACATTTACCTCTAGAGCTGTTCCATCTTTTAAATTTTGTGACTTGGGAATAAATTCTACTATGTAATCGCATACTGACAGAAGACAATTCATTTCTCTGTTCCACATTGCCTTCTTCTCAGGATTCAAAGGCTCTAACCTTAAATTTTGTCCAAAAATGGTCGCTACAGAAAGAAACAGAGTGAAAGAAGAGGGTAAAGAAGCTATAACAATGGAGAAGAAAAGCATTCTTTAGCATCTTAGTGATGAGTTTATTATGTATACCATAAAGATTGGTAATGGCGTTAGAGATTGTAACAGCTGTGCAGACACCTTTGCCACTTCCTGACATGTCTTCTCCAAGCAAAAGCTTTGCGAACCTCTCCTTCATCATCTCAAGATCTGTCAAGTTCATATTATCAATAAATATATATCACATCACAACTTCTAGTCTTGATCAAACACATCATGAAGAATTCACAATTTTACCTGAATCCATAAACTCTTGATCCTCAAGCTTATGATCAATCTGTTTCATTCCTAATCTTGGAAGAACGACCTGGTTGCTGACACGGAGTTCAGATAGCCCCCAGTGAGAAGGGGAAGGTTCACTTGAATCGTTGGGGTCATCAGAGAAGCCTGAAGACTCTGAAAAAGTCCGGTGAAACAAAAAGGAGTCACCACTCATTGTTGAGTAACCTGGAGTTTCTGTTGCTGATTGATCATTTTGATCCAAAGAAGAAGTTGAAGGCTGATAACCCAGATCGGAACTTTCGCCGAAACTTGAAGAACTATCCATTTGAGGCTTACTACTAAAGTCCTGCTGGCTCAGCATCTGAAACATAATGATGAAAGTTAGGCAAATTTGGTAAGAGTGCTCTGTATTTTCTAACTCCCTAATCCTTAAAAAGAGCAAAAAAGAGTAGTAGGAATCTAGGAATACTCGAATCTGACACTTAGACCCGGGAACTGGCTCAAATGCCAGAATTTACAGGCGAAAGAAAAAGGAAAAACAATCAAGAAAAGAAAGAAAATAAAAGAGAACTGTTCATCGCCCTTGCAACAAAAAGCAAAAGGGGTTGATCACAAGTCATTGTTGTTATCAGACAAAAACAAATTATTCACTGAAACTCGCTGCAAGGTTTATAAATTAAAGCGAACTCTTCAATAAGTTCTTTTAGGAACAGAAAAGAACAAAAGTTTCAAAAAAAATTTTAAGGTAACGGTTAAAGAGAAAAGGCAACGGTCTAGCATTTCTATAACTCACCTTTCATCGAACAGGTTTGAACCACAACATTAGCTGCTAATAACCTGATTTGTAATTTGAAGCCGCTCCCTCCAATCCTTTTTTCTCACTTCTGTAACCTTTTAGGACCAAAGATGAAGACTTTCTTTAAATGAAATGGCACCAAAATTCACAAAAGATCCAAAAGAAAAGTACCAATCCCTTGATTGAGCAGTTTTTGGTAACAAGTAGGAAAAAAAGGGTCGACCCAGATGAGAATCTCCTAAGAGTTTCACTATGGCTGCAAAACAGAGGAAGCTTCTTCTTCAAAAACTGAAAAAAGAAGCATCTTTGATCTTAGTTGGACATGGCGGTCATGGCCTTGTAGGCTTATATTATATAAGAAGGTGTACGTGAGAATGAGAATAACAGTAAGTTCTAAGGAATCATGCTAATGGAGACCAACCAACCACCCACCATGAAGTGCTGGACTGGAACCACAACTCTTTAGTTAGAATTTTGACTTCTGATTATAAGAACTATGATGATTCATTGATTTGTAAACACATGATTGGTCTGATATAACCGTCTGATCTAATTACTTAAAAATGAATATCATACCAACGACCGGAGCTATGGACTTGGTGATGCTGCTGCAGGACAGACGAGAAGGGTCAGATGGTAATATTGTTCATTAATCACGGCTTAGTCAATGATTAGCAAGAATTGCAAGTCCAAAATCAACGGCTGTGATTGTAGAATCTAACATTACCAAAATGTAATGATTCGTGGGAATGGACCGGAGGGTGACATTTAATGGACGATCTCGGATATAGAATGACACATAGAAATAGAAACAAATATAACATTACCAAAATGTAATGATTCGTAAGAATGGATCAGAGGGGCAGAGGGTGGCATTTAATGGACGGTTTCGGATATAGAATGACACACAGAAATAGAAACAAATCTAACATTACCAAAATATAATGATTCGTGGGAATGGACCGGAGGGGCAGAGGGTGGCATTTAATGGGCTGTCTCGGATATAGAATGACACACAGAAATACTCTTACTGAAGTATGTTTCATTGACATTTTAACAACATGATTAGGGTGCTCAACAGCTAAAAATCACTTCTCTTTCCTAACCATTTTTCTAAACGAATTTAAGTAATTTAAAAAAGTTTCAAAAAAAAGTTAAGTAGGTTTTAATATTTAGAAAAATGGATCATCTTTTAAACTTTTATTAATAATAATGATGAAAGACACGTGACGAGAACTAATTAGATATATCGATTGCCGATATATCGACACAATGTAATTCTTAAATTTGATGTAAACTAATTAAATTTAATTCAAATTAATAATTTATGTTGATTCTTTTATATTATTAATTTATTTAAATTTAAGGATGAAAGACAAACTTTTCATATAGTTTTAAAAATTTTAGAAAAATTCTTTTAAAAACTCTTTTTAGTTTTAAGTTTTTCTATAAAATTAATTATGATTATAAAAAAATCTTTTCTTAAACTTCAATTAAAAAACAACAAAAAATACATATAAGATATGAACTAATTAAATATTATTAATATAATAAGTCAACTCAGTTCTTAAGCCCAATCAAATTTATTTAAATTTGACTTAAATTAATAATTTAAGATAATTATAATGAAATATTAGTTTGAATATGATTTAATTTAATTCGAGTTTAAGAACTGAGTTGAATTGTTATATAAATAGTATTTGATTAGTCCATATTTGAGGTTTATATTAACGTGTATTTTATCGTTATTTTTGTAACAAAAGTTTAAGAAAAAGGTTTTCTTAAAAATTAAAAACTAAAAATTGTTTTTTAAATTAATATGTTAAGAGGTTTTTTCTAAAATTAGTTCACTTGTATTTTATAATTATTTTTAATAAAAAATAAGGGAGAAATTTTTAAAAATAATATATTTTATTATTGTTTAAAAAAAGAATAACAGAAATTTATAAAAGTAAAATTTACAATTTTTAATTTTTAAAATAAAAATTATGTAAATTACATATGAACACTCATATTGAATCCTTGTCTTTACTTCTCTAAGTCGTAGGAGCAGGACCACTACTGACACAGAGAGAGAGAGAGAGAGAGAGAAGCAAACGACAAAGAGGATCATTATACTCTAATATTAGGCTTCTCAAAAGCTTTTGTTCAGACATTAATGTCACCGTTTTCTCATGCACGGGAGCTTTAGAAAAAGCTGCAAACGGTTAGATTGGTCGGGAGTTTGTCTGAATCACAACAGATGACTCTCAACTTGTCAGCTGAAAGAGTGGAGGAATCGTGAGTTAGGAAGGTCGACGTGCATCGCATGTTTTTGCAGATCAAGCGTTTGATGATTTTCCTGACCCAGCCATTCGTTTCAGGTCAAACATTTATTTAATGCATGGAGTGACTTTTTGGATGAAAAAGAGAGAGTGAGCGAGACGTCTACTTGCCCAATGCCCATACAATTCAATGAGCAAAGTCTTCTTGCCCATGAGATTACTAAGCGAAAGGTACTGAATATTAAAAGCTTTCTTTGCCGAGCAAAGTTGAACAGATTGGAATGGTAGGATTAGGGTGTTCGTGTCATCCCACTAAGTTTTTCTTTTTTTAATGAACAAAGACTAACAGAAACATGCTGCTCAGAAGCTTCACACTCCACCATTGTCGCACTGAAACAGAACAAACCTTGTTAAAACGCTAGATGGTCTCCTTTGATTGGAACTGAGGCATCAACTCTCGGTTGCATGACTCAAATGCTTAGTTTGTTAGAATTTTCCATTGTTAATTAGTATTTTTTTAGCCTGAATTTTATTATTTAATAAATTAAACATATTGCCTCATTATCGATTAAGAGTAACAATGCGTATTATTAAACTTTCTCAAATCTCGCATGTTAGTGAAACTTTCACCGGATTGTTGTTGTTGTAATAAATTAAACATATTAAAACCCTAAAATAATTATACAATCTTTCATAATTATTTTATAATTTGTAATGTTTTTAATTTATTAAATAATAAAATTCTTATATAACATAAAATGTGAGTCACATGGCCAAAATAATAATGTCACGTGGCTCGTCATGTCATCTACATTAACGAAAAACTTAATATCAGATTATTTTTATTAAAAGTTGAAAATTAAAACATTTTAACATTATTTTTAAAAATTCGGGCTAATATTATAAAATTGAGTAAAATTTACAATTCTTTTATAATTAACCCTAAATTTTAGTAACAGTTATCATGTTTGGAGATGGTAATAATTTGAATTTGGTTCTTTTTTCAATTTTTAAATCTCGTCTAAAATATGATCAACTTTAAAAACTAATTAAATTAGAAATTTGATATTTTTTAAAGTTTAAACTCGAGTTAAACTTGATCATATGGTTAATTTAAATTTTACTTGTTTTCGAGTTAGGTTCTAAGCCTTTTTGTCATATTGATTTAATCTAATTATTATTAACGTCTTTTAATTATTTATATATCAATTTTATAAAATTGTAATTTAAAGATTTTATAATTACCTCACGAATTTATCTTTTTTTTTTAAAGAGGAACCTACAACTATTACCCTTTAAATGCGCGCTAAATAAACTTTTAGATTGACGCAATATCCTACAAATCACCCCAATCAGGTACTCCGTACTAGACAAGCCTTATACGACAAACTTGATTGAGAAAACATAAATAAAAAGAATCAAACACATGATCATTTGATTCTATGCCCCTCTACTCCACCAACTCAATTATCGAGCTGCAACGTATTTGTTAGAATACTATTTCTCATTATAACCGCATTAGCTTTAATGTTATAATTGTAAAAAAAAGAAAAACTAAGATACCTTACAATCACATATTATAATATGTCAAAAATTTAGGGTCAAAAATTTAAATTTCTAATTATAATATATGGATCCTATACTATAATAAAAATAAAAATTTTATAAATATGTTTTTTATTTTTTATTAGGCTAATATTTACAACATAATACAAGTTGAACTCTAATATTTTGAAGCATTCAAATATAACATTAACATTTTCAAAATGTTCAGAAGAGATCCTAAATGAAAGGTAGTTAATGTCAATTAAATGTCGTGCAAATATTGACATGATATTATTATTTTTTTAAAAAAAGTGAACTATACTGCCGAGTAATTAAATTTAAATTAACCAAAATAATGAGTCACACCCTTATGTTATAAACTATTGAAATTCAAAATCTGCTTTTAACTTTTCTTATTCACATTGAGGTCCGCCAGCTAATCTGTATCATTTTTATGTTAAAAGATTTATGATCCTTCTGGTTTTTCCTTTCACTTACATGCATGGATTGTTCTATTACAGTAAAACCAGAACCTCCACCAGGAAAAGTTCCATAGATTTCTGATGGACCTTGATACAGATCGTCTTGGTTGATTGTTCACCACTGAAATGAGCGATTTGGTCTCCATTGAAACTTCTTTCTGCATCACAAAACACCATTCTAAATCCACAGTTGCACACTAAGATCTCAAGGCTTTATTTTTTTTTTCTGCAGATAAATCTTACACTTGCAAGAAACTTGAATCCGATCTTTATTTCTCCTCTGAACGTGTCATCTTCAAGCACCACATTGTATGAACTTGGTTTCACTGCTAGATTCCCTTTCTCGATTCCTTCACTGATTACTCCTCCAATGTAGATGCTAAACCAAGGTAAAAGAGATGTATCAGAAACACTAATCCCAACAACAACAGAGATGAATTTTCTTGAGGAAGATAAGAACTGTTTACATGGTTTCACCAACAAATCCACCCCTGGACAAGAATTCCTTGTCCATGATTCTCAACTTCAAGTGGGTTTGGTGTTTCCAGTCGATTAGAGGGAATTCAAATACAAACTTCTGATTCCACCAAGCTTTTTCATCTTTTCCTGCATTCGTATGCCAGAAAACATCAACCAGCAGACCAGACACTAAGGAGTATGTAACATATAAAAAATTGGTGTACCTCGTGTTACTTTGCTTCTTTGTAGATGAGTTCCACATTGCACAATGACATAGTAAGCTGGTCTTCCTGTTACCAAATTAATGATTCAACTTAGAACAGTTAATGAATGGCCATAGTCAGGGTCAAGCAGCTATTACTTTTTGTTCATGAGCTGCCTGAATTCCGATCAGGATTGGACATTTCCTAAACTTTTAGTCGAATTTTATTCAACAACTTTGGATTGAATCAGTCCGGTTTGTTCTTCTCTATTTCATGCAAAATAAGTTATCAACTTTGTGCACACAGGAGAGTTACCTAGAAGATTTGTGTGTCTGATGCCTTCAGCTTGTACAAGAAGTATTTCAAGAATTCCCTTCTTCATCTCCATAGAATTGACAGATAGCTGCATATGCATTGGAACATTGTAAATACTAAATACTATATATGTAAAAAGACTCTCAGAAATTGCAGTTTCAAGACATTGATGTAATTAAAACGAATTAGTTTCCAACTTCATTGGAAAGTTAATTCAGTTATTGTGGAGTAAATAATATTGATGATAACGTTCTTATGTTTTATTTTTATTCAATTTTGCAGCTGAAGATTGTGTCCTTTTGATTTTGAAGGTTACCAAATCAAATTCAGATCTTTTTGCTCCGTATAATCTTGCTAATATTTGGAATAATATTGTTATAATTGTTAACTTAAGGTTTATTATTTAATGATTTTGACGATAACAACATAATATTTTAAAATTTCAATTGGATTTATTTCTTTTTATCGTTAACGGGTTAATTCTCAAAAAGAAATAAAATTATAAAAAATACGTTTCCTTTCTTGCAGAAACCTTCTTTATGAACGCACCTTAGTAGAAATGTTTTATTTAAAAAGATTCTACTAATTATGAAGGTCGCATAATATAGAACTGAACGATACAAAACCTTGCAAAGCTATATCGACAAAATTCATCAAAAGAATATACATTCTTGAAAGTGATATTAAAAGCTATTTACATAATGATTCAACGTAATTATTACATTTGAATTGAACTAATTAAATCTGACATAAACTAATAATACACTATAATTATTTTAAAGTATTCATTTAGGCTATATTTAATCAATTCAGGTTAGATTTAAGAGCTAAGTTAGATTCTCCTGTTAGTGACCTTGAAGAAGACTCAGATGATTGCTTCTGATTTGCCAACTTTTGGAGACTTTTCTCTTCTTCACTTGTACCCTCCTTAGTATACAAATACAACAAAGTTAAATAGTACCTAGGATTTCCGGGATCCAAGGTGCTGAGTCGCTCAACTGCATATTCTGCAACTTCAATTGACCCTTCTTGTCTTGTTCTACAACCAGCAAGAATAGCTCCCCAGATTCTTTTATCAGCTTCCAATGGCATATTCTTTACAAAGTCAAGAGCTTCCTTAATATTTCCATGACGACATAGCAAATCCACCATACAAGCATAATGTGCGAGTTTTGGCTTGAGTCCAAATTTTTGTTGCATGGTGTTAAACAGCTTGAAACTCTCATTTTTCAATCCACCTCGACTAGAAGCAGATAGAACAGAAAGAAAAGCTATATCATTTGGCTTGATCCCACAATCCAACATTTTAGAAAATGTTTCGAGTGCCTCGTATGTGCATCCATTCGATCCGTATCCCGTAATCATTGAACTCCAACAAATTAGATCCTTGGTGGAAATTTCATTAAACAGAGCTTCACCTTCCTCTATATTACCAAGCTTGCAGTATAGATCAATTAAGGCAGAAGCTAAATAAGCATTGGATGTGTAACCAGCTTTAATGACATAGCCATGGAAGCTTTCCCCGAGGGCTTGATCACCCGTTGCAGAACAAGCTTTTAATAAGCTGACAAATGAAACTTCATCCGGCTTCTCATTCTGTGACACCATTTGCTTGAGTACATTCAAAGCATTTTGAGGTTGCCCTTCTTGAGCGTACACTGAGATCATTGCATTCCATGCAATGTTATCTTTTTCACTGAGCTCATTGAGTAATTTCCAAGCTGATCGTAACTCGCCATACTTACCATACATTTGCAGAAGTGCTGTTCCAACTGAAACAAAAGCCAAGAATCCGGCTTTTGCTGCATAAACATGACATCCAAGTCCAAATTTAAGTTCTTCCGCTAATGATGATGCTGCAATTACATCCTGCAAAACAACCTCGTCCGATCCAGAACAAGAAAGCAGCATCTTCAAGAAAATATCCAGCCCTTTTCTTGGACAACCATTGTCAATGCAACCACGAATGATGATTCTCCATGTGATCAACTCCCTGTTCCAAGTCCCATCAAACACCCGGAAAGAACTCTCCAAATCTCCACATTTTGCATACATATCCACAAGCGAGTTTTGAATATTAATCAAGGAATGAAGCATATTTTTCATGATAAACCCATGGATCTCTTTGCCTAAACGCAACTGACCAAGATGAGCACAAGCAGGCAAAACACTAACAACTGTAACAAAGTTGGGTTCCACTCCACAACACTTCATTCTTCTGAAAACCTCAATAGCTTCCCTAGAGTTATCATTCTTAGTACAAGACACAATCATCGAAGTCCAAACCACCACATCCTTGTTGGGAATTTGATCAAACAACTTCCAAACCTCACCCATACCGAAGTTGGAGTAAAATCCAAGTAGAGCTGTTAAAACAGGAACTTCTCGCTCGAACCCCATCTTAATCACATAACCATGAACTACCCTTTTGCCATCTTGTGAACTACATGCACCATACGCCCGTATTATGCTCAATAACGTCACGAAGTTAGGCTTTTGATCATCAAAAAGCATTGCTTTGAACAACCCAATAGCTTCCTTAGGCTGGTTTTTCCTTAACAACGTGGAAATTTTCGCTGTCCAGGATATAACGTTGTTAGTTTTACGAAAGATCTCAGTTGGTTCCTCGTACTCTATAGATTCACAACACGAAGTAGTAGTAGAATATGAAGAAGATATCAGGTTCCTCAAACAAGAGTTTCGTTGGGTGATTTTGTCGAACACTGTCTGTGCATTTCTAATCCGAAAAAGCATATCAAGTAAACCGATTCAATGTCGTTTGGTATGCAAATGTTTGAAGTCCTAAGGAGATGTGGACACAAGAATATGGATCGGAGCATGAGAACGCAAGATTCTGTGTGAGGAAATATTGCTTTCTTTTTTAAAAAGATTATGTGTGATCTTGCTAAGATTCTCTTAGGCAATGTTAACTTGTTGCACCTTAAGGGGCCGTACTACACTTCGTAGTGGGAGACTTTCCGATGAGTCCAACGTCTTGATGACATATTGATGGCAACAATGAGTAATGGCATGAATACAGTTCCAAATTTGATATCCACTTGAGTTCTAGTACGTTATTATACCAATATGGTTAATACGTTTTGTAACGCCCCAAATTAGGGGTTAGAAGACATGAGTATAAATTACGAAATTGGCATGCAGTCATGATATTTTTCAGGTATGCGATTTCAGATTATTCGGACAATATTAAGATATTGATTTTATATTTATAGTATTTTTTGGAGACTTCAATG
>JANZLX010000004.1:2386580-2397283 GCA_025531955.1 Erythroxylum orinocense | reverse complement strand
AATAAGCTTTACATATATAGAGATAGAAATAACAGAACATCCGTAAATATTGTGATAAGCACAAATCACTAGTAGAACTAACAACTCCTAAAAAATAACAACAAAGTATTGACTAGGATTTATTCAAAACAGAAAATAACATAGAGAAATAACATGCAGGTCAAAAAAAAAACATGCAGGTCATAAAGCATTTTTAACACATAGAGAAGCCAACAAAGTTACATATGGAGGTATCCATGAGAGTTCTCTAATATTTGAAGAATTCTCCTAGACAAGGCTTTTTCTTCCCAACAAATAACAATCTTCTTTTAAGAGGTTACTACGATGCAGATTGGGCAAGTTGCCCAAAAACAAGGAGATCAACTACTGGGTTCATTACAAAACTGGGAAATGCACCAATTTCCTGGAAATCTAAGAAACAGGTAACTGTTTCCTGCTCATCAGCGAAGACCGAATATAAAGCTATGGTGACAACTACTTCTGAATTATTATGGCTTAAATCACTACTAAGTAATCCTACAGTTGTTCAGCAACAGTCAATGTAACTCTTTTATGACAACTCGGTTTATATTGCAAATAATCCCATATTCTACAAACGAACAAAACATATCAAAATTGACTACCATTTCGTTCGTGAGAAGTTGCAAATGGGTGACATCACTGTTGCACATATCACTGGCAAAGGGTAACTAGCTAATGTGCTCACCAAGGCTCCCTAACTTGAGGGGGAGTATTAAAGGTTAATATCTTGATGTATATATGGTTGTGATATTGTTGTGATTTCTTTCTTTGCTAATTCAGTCTCCTAGCCATCAGTTAAGCTAATTGTTTGAATCATAGGATGTAAGTCTAACTTCTGGGAACAAAGTTTTCAAACTAAGCTTAGCTTCCTTTGTAAGCTAACTTATGCATGTGTATATATTGGCTAATGAGCTAATAAATCTGAATACTTGATTTTCTCGAAAACTCTTTCTTATCAATAACATGTCTCCACTTCTCTATTTTCTCATCTTTTCATTTAGTGGCGTTATTTTGGTTTTTATTTTGTTAACTATATGCCTATATATAACTTTGTCATTTCTTTGATCATTGCAATGAAAAAATCGATGTGAAAAGGTTTTCTTCTTCTTTTATTACAGCTTTTTTAATACTCTTCTCATAGTTATCCTTTTTTTGTTTCATTTTTTGTACTCTCCCCAACAAATTTTTGGTATCAGAGCTTGAAAGAGTGAATGAGTATTTTTCTTTGTT
Organism: Erythroxylum orinocense; assembly: GCA_025531955.1. Lineage (NCBI taxonomy): Eukaryota > Viridiplantae > Streptophyta > Magnoliopsida > Malpighiales > Erythroxylaceae > Erythroxylum > Erythroxylum orinocense. The sequence goes on along the minus strand of JANZLX010000004.1, from coordinate 2,396,032 downwards.
TCATCCAGGTTTATTATTATTGCAAAAGGTAAAATAAGAGATCACCTAAGTGAAACACTGTGAGGCAAATATCAAAGAGAACTCATAACTATAAAAAATATTAGCTTTAACTCCTCTTTATAACCTCTATTTCTAATGTTTAAAAGGTAAAATTACCATTTTTGGAGTCTTAAAATGAAGACTATGTTTAAGTTTCAAGAGTTACGAGACTTGGTGGAGAACGAATTTAAAGAACCAACCCACGTGTGCAGGAGAAACGAAAGGACATAAAAGCTCTATTTCTCATCCAACAGGTAGTTGATGATCATATTTTCTCTAATATTGCAACTGCAACTTCAACTCAAGCATGGAAAACTATACAGCAAGAGTATATGGGTGATAAGAAGGTGATTGTTATGAAATTATAAACTTTTCGTCGTGATTTTGAAACATTGGCAATTTAAGAAAAAGAATATATACAAGACTTTTTATCTAGATGTCTAAGGTTGTTAATCATATGAAATCATAAGGTAAAAATGTTAGCAATGAAATTGTTTTAACCAAAAAATATAATTGTTTAGTTGTTGTGATTGAAGGGTCTAAGGACTTATCTAACTTTACTTTTGATGAGTTGATAAGTTCTTTACTAACCTATGAAGTTAGGCTTAGTAGACCCTACGAAAAAGTTTAGGAGAAGGCATTTCTGGTGAAGGGAGAGTCTTTCTACAATGGGAAGGCAAAAAAATCAAGAGGTCAAGGACAAGGTAGAGGTGGCTATTATGGTCGAGGTCGTGATCACGAAAGAGGATGGGGTCAATTTTCCGGTGAGCAACAATAGTTCAAAGTACTATATAGTTTCACTATTGCAAAAAATATGGGCACAAAGAAGTTGATTGTTGGACTAAACAAAAGGATGAACAAAAGAATGCCAACTTCTTTGAGAATTTGCTAGAGGATAATAATTTGTTCATGGCTTACTCTGATGTAGACGGTAAATTAAATGATATGTGGTTTATAGATAGTGGTTGTTCTAATCATATGTTAGGTACAAGGCAAGTCAATTAAAGCTAAAGGTAAAGATATAATTTCCTTATATAGTCATAACTTATTGAGTGTGGAAAGTTGATGAGTGGTGTATATTTAGTTGTCTTTTATGATGGTTCTTGTAGCATCCTTGATTAAAAATCAGGTCAAAGAGTTGTTGATGTTCAAGTGACTTCAAATAGAATGTTTCCACTTGATGTGTTAGTTAGTGGTAAAAGTAATGCGTTGGTAGCTAAAGGAAGTATAGAAGCTAATATGTGGGATTTGTAATATGTTCATTTGAATATTAAATGGTTACACTTGATAGGCAATAAAAATATGGTTATTGGTTTACCTAAAATTGATACCCTCGACTTTTATGAAGGATGTATGTATGGAACATAAAGTAGACCGTCATTTCCTATAGGCAAAGTTGGAGAGCCTCTACTTGTCTTGAGTTAGTACATGCTGAATTATGTAGTCCTATGAATAAAATCCTTAAGAGGTAGTGAATGTTTTTTTGTTATTCATTGATGATTATAGTCACATGAATTTGGTGTATTTTTTTAAATCTAAATTAGAAGCATTTATTTTTTTTTAAAATTTATGTCCTTTGTGAAGAAGCAAAGTGGATATCATATTAAGACTCTTTGAAAATATAGAGGTGGAGAGTTTATGTTAGAAGATTTCAACAACTTTTATAATGGAAATGACATTTATAGAGAGCTTATAGCACTGCACACATTAGAACAAAATGGTATAGTAGAATGAAAGAATCACACAATTGTTGAAATGGGCAAAAGCATAATAATTGCAAATGGCATTCCAAAACAAATTTAGGCAGAACAATAGCTGCAACAATCTATTTCTTAAATATTTCACTCATAAAAGGGGTATACAATCAGATTCTATATGAAGCTTGGAAAGGTTAAAAGTACAAGGTAAGCCATTTACGAATTTTTGGATGTATAACTTATGCTTTGTTAAATTAACGATCATGTTGTAAGCTTGATGAAAAATTTAAACATTGTATTTTTCTCAAGTACAGTACTCAATCCAAAGCTTATAAGCTATATAATCCTATAAGTGAAAAGTTTTGATTAGCGGGAATGTCGCGTTCAATGAAGATGCAAGTTGGGATTTCACCTCTGAGAAGGTTAGTCATAAAATTTAGTTGTCACATTATGATGAATTTGCAGCAACAGATTCCATACAATTGAACTCAATCAATTCATCACATGTAAGCTCTCCTCCTCTAACAAACTCCTCTCCTTCAACAACCTCTTTTCTAGTAGTAAGCAATGAAACCTCTAAAAGCAATATCTCCCCATTGAGTTCAACTTCATCAAGCTCTTCTAGTGAGAAAACATTTTAAAAAAAGATCATTGTAGGAGATTTATGAAACATTTTCATTTTCTTTGTATGTGACAGAACCCACTTGTATTGAAGAAGCAGCTAAAGTATAAGAATGGCATAATGCAATGATTGAAGAAATGAGAGCAATCAAGCACAATCAGACATGAGAATTAGTAGTTCTACCAAATGGCAAGAAACCTATTAGTCCCAAATGGGTGTACAATCTTAAATACTAAGCAATACTTTTGGAAAAAGGGTATGCGCAACATTAAATTTGATGAAACGTTTTCATTGATTTCTCTTTTTAAAACAATGAGAACTCTTTTATCTCTTATTTCAAAATTAATTTTTTTAGTTCGTCAATTTGATATGAAGTTTGCATTTTTAAATGGAGAGTTAGAAGAGGAAGTCTATGTTTGTCAACTTTAAGAATTTGTTATTAGTAGCAATGAGAACAAGGTCTATACGCTTAAGAAAACTCCCTACATCTTAAAGCAAGCGCCCGAACATGGTATAAAAGAATTCATTTATATTTTTTAAATAATAAGTTTGAAAGGAGTGAAAATGAGCCTAAAATATATGTAAAGAAACTTGATGAGGATTTTCAGATTGTATGCATTTATGTTGATAACATAATTTATATTGGATCCTTTTAAATTTTGGTTAATGAATTCATATTATACATGATGATAGAGTTTGAAATGAAAGATTTAAATATGTTGAGATAATTTCTTGGACTAAAACTGAAACTGGTAGAAAATGATATTTTCATTTGGAAAAAGCAGTATGCTAGAAATCTTCTATTCAAATTTATAATGACCAATTGCAAAGCAACTGATACACTAATGAATGTGAATGAAAGATTGCAATTTGAAGATAGTGTAGATACTGCAAATCCAATTCTCCGTAGAAGTTTGATTGGATGCTTAAATTATTTAATGCATACTTGTCCAGATATTATGTTTTGTCTACAAGGTATTATTGATAAGATCTCATCTTCACTAATTATTTGACATATCTCCTTTTTTAATTTATTTTTGTAGTTAAATGTTAAAATTAATGTTTGTTTTGTTTTAGGAGATAAAAGTAGAGATTGCATCAAATTGGGACTCTATTGATGATAATGACAAATTTTGGATAAAGTGAAGAGATTGTTGCAGTGGATAAGGCCGATCACTTGAAGAGTTAGAGTTTAACTGGGAAACTTCCTCTTATCCCTATCATGTAGGAGTTTGATTTATAACTCGTTTTAGATAGACAACTTTACAAGTTAGAGTTAGATCATGATTAGATTAGAAAACCTTATAAAAGGGACATTCCTCACAATAGAAAAAGGTTCTCTCTTCTTGCTTTTTTCACAATTCTTTATCTTTTTTTTAGTTTTGTTATTGGAGCAAAAGTCAAGTGTGGCTAAAATCAATTGTTCTTATTTAAGGGGATTCGATATTCTAGTTGTAACTTTATGAGGATTTGTATTTCAAACTTGTATTCACATTTTAATTCAAGTATTTCTTGTTTTGAGTTCTCATATTTCATGAATGATTGATATTCAATTAATCTGGCAATTTAATTTAATATTGATTAATATATCACTATCCGTAATTATCATGAAGGGATGGTACAAGTAGCAAATAGTTTATTTATGGATTTTTATATTTAACTTGTGATAAACAATAAAACTAAATTGAATAGTTATAGCTATCTTGATTATTTAATTTAGGGTTTAGTTTTTTTTTCACGAAGCTTATTGCTATCATTTATTTGATATGGAATGCTATGACACTTAGTCAATAGATGATAAGTTTTGGTTTGGATCCTGGGCTTAAACCAATTAATTTAGGAAAATTTGAAACTTATTATGGCTATCCTAATATGTTTCAGACTAACTGCTTGAATCGTAAAAATATTCTTTTTAGACTAATGATCAATGTTATAATTAAATGAGATCTTCCCTTTGAATCAGAGTGTGGTAATCTTGACTTTCTCATATTTAAATTCAGTTGATTTAATTTGTTTTCATATTAATTTCAGTTAATCATTTATTTAATCAAACCCCCATTTACTTTTATTGAGATTAAGAAGCTAGTGTTTAGTTCTCTAGAGATTCGACCTAGTTCCATGACTATTACAAAAGTTTGAAGAATCGGTATTATTTTGGGGGCTTTGAGAACCTGACCAAAATTTGGCGCTGATGCCAAGGAACTATTTCAAGTTCCTTAGTTTCTTTGCCTTTTTATTTTTACAGTTACTGTTGACCTCTTGTCTTGTATGACTCGTGCTTCTCAAACAGGTAAATTGCAATACAATCTAAAAATTGAGAAGACAACATGTCATTTGAAAAAAGAGACTAAGTAAGGAAGTTGTCGTTCACCTCCAGACGTGAAAGTTGAAGTAGATCTAACAATTGGTGATCACTATAATTTTCAATAAGAGGGCGAAAAGATGACAAATCTCAAGTCTAGAACATTGAGGGGGTTAGTGGCACCAAATTTGAATCAACGACTTTTATGCATTCAATTTACAGATGTTGAGGTAGATTTCGAATTGAAATTTGGTTTGATTCACTTATTGTCTACTTTTTGTGATCTTGCAGAAGAAGATCCGCATAAGCACCTGAAAGAATTTTATGTTGTTTGCTCTAGAATGAAGCTACATGGGGTGATAGAAGAACAAATTAATCTCATGGCCTTTTCGTTCTTGTTGAAGGATAAGGCAAAGGATTGGTTATATTATCTTCCACCTAGCTTAGTAATAACATGGAACGAGATGAAAAGAATGTTTCTGGAGAAATTCTTTCCTACATCAAGAGTAGCGACTATTAGAAAGGAGATATGTAGGATAAGACAAATTATAGGAGAAACATTATATGAATGTTGGGAAAGGTTTAAGGAGCTATGTGCCAGCTGTCCACATCATCAAATTCTTGATCAACTTATGATCCAATACTTTATGAAGGACTATTGCCAATGGATCGAAGTATAGTTGATGCAGCTAGTGGAGGAGCTCTGGTAAACAAAACACCTGAGGCAACCAGACAATTGATATCAATTATGACCGAAAACTCTCAACAGTTTGGGATAAGGATGGATGGAGCTATTAAGCATGTGAATGAGGTAAGTAACAAGCACCTTGAGGATAAAATTTCTGATTTAACTGCTCTAGTTTGTCAAATGGTTGTAGGTCAATTGCAATCAGCAAAAGTGTACGGAATATGCTCATTCTCTGGACATCCTACGGATATGTGCCCTACATTGTAACAAGACTCTCTTCAAGAAGCTAATGCAACATGGCTTTTTCTTAGTCAACCTCAATGAAAGTATGACCCTTATTCCAATTACTACAATTCAGGATGGAGGGATCATCCAAACTTGAGTTATGAAAATCAAAGAGGCCAACAACAATATCAACCTCATAATTTTAATAAACAACCTCAAGCACCTACATATACTCAACCTCAATCTTCAAATTCAGGTATGTCTTTAGATGAAATTGTTAAGGCGTTTGCTAATAATACACAACAATTTCAACAGCAAATAAGGGCAAGCCTTCAAAACTTAGGAAATCATATCACTCAGTTAGCCACCTCAGTAAGTAAATTGGAAGCGCAAGCATCGAGGAAATTACCTTCCAAAATGGTGGCGAATTTTAAGGAAAATGTGAGTGTAATGACTTTGAGAAGTGGTAAGGAAATTCTATCTAGAACTTCTTTACCAATGGAGGAAGAAAAGCACGATGATGGAGAGAAGAAAGAAGAACTTCTATCTCAAGAATCAACAAAGATTAAAAAATGATTCATCTTCATCAATATCAATTATTGCACATTTACCTCTTTTCCTTAACAGGTTGGCTAAACCAAAAGATGATGGATATGATATAGAGATCTTAGGAACTTTCAAAAAAATGGAAATCAATATACCACTTCTGGAAGCCATCAAGCAAGTTTCGAAATATGAAAAATTCTTAAAGGAGTTATGCATAAATAAAAGGAAGCTGAAGGACAAAGAGAGAATAATTTTGGGTAAGAATGTATCAGCTGTAATAAATAGGAAATTACTGGAAAATTGCAAAGATCCAGGTATGTTTACACTTCCGTGTGTTATTGGTAATAAAAAAATTGAGCATGCCATGCTAAACTTAGGTGCATCCATTAATGTCATGCCATACTCAATTTATTGAGCTTTAAATCTGAATTCTTTGCAAGAAACTAATGTTATTATCCAACTAGTTGATCACTCGTATGTGCGTTCTATTGGAGTGATTGAGGATGTTTTAGTCCAAGTTAACGGTTTGGTATTTCCAGTGAATTTTTACATCTTGAAAATGGATGGAGATAGTGCTGAAAATTCAGCTTCGATTTTGTTAAGTAGGCCATTTATAAAGACGACTTAGATGATAATTGATGTGCACGAGGGTACTCTTTTCATAAAGTTTGATGGAGAAATAATAAAATTCAACATTTATGAAGCAATGAAGTACCCGAATGAGTTTAAATCCATTTATCATATGGATATTATGGATTCATTGGTACAGGATATGTTTAAAGAAAAGATTGTTGAAGATAAGTTAAAGTATAAGGCTAAATTGGAAGTGAACGAGAAAATTGATGAAACATGTGAAGTTGTAGAGTCATTGTCAGCAATACTAATAAATTCCAAAACTTTAAATGATGAACTTACTATAACTCACAAGAAAATCTTACCTTTTTTTTCAGGCTCCGACGGTAGAATTAAAGTTGTTGTCTAGTCGCCTAAAGAATGTCTATTTAGGTGATGGAAAGTTATTACCCACAATCATTTCAAAAAGGTTGACTAAAGAGCAAGAGGAAGGGCTAGTAGCACTACTTAAGGAGTACAAAATTGCAATTACATAGAAATTTGGGAAGAACTGACCACGTCGAACATAATGACGTTAAACAATTGCATTTTTTGGTAGGCAACCCAAAATATGATTATTTTATTTTATTTTATTTGGTTTAGTTATATATAACTTGCATTTGATTGCTTTTGAAAAATAAATTTACTGACCTAAAAGAAAAATGAGGTCTTAAAATTCTAGACTACTAAATCTCATGAGGTGAGACCTCGCCTTATGTAATTTAGTAGTATTCTGGAAGTCCAGATTACCAAATCTTATAAGGCAAGATCTCACTTTACGTAATTTAAGGTTTTGGAAAAAAAATCTTTTTTCTTTTCTCATTTAATTATTTATGTTAGGATTTATTTTAATATATCCTATTTTTATTTTTGACATTTTAATTGGACATGGGAATTTTCATAATACTTGAAGGTGTGCCATTGATTGACTTGTTGCTGTTTGGATGTGGATTTCTGCTGGTTGGACTTGCGTTATTGTTTGGTCTTTGGTTTGGCTTTAGTTCATTGTGGTACATTTAGTTGGATATTGGACTGAGGGGGAGTTTCAGCTATTGAGACAAAACATGTCAAAAAAGGGGGAGATTGTTAGGATTTATTTTAAATAAATCCTATATTTATTTTTGGCATTTTTATTGGATATGATGGGATATACCATATATCTTGAAGATTTGACTTAAATTCGACATTATATGATGGAGATTTTGTGTAGGAATTGGGTTCTTGATTTGGAAAATTCCTTTTTAGATATGATATGTATTAGTAGAGTAATCGTTAAAAAAGATCTAGGGGTGTCCACGTTTGACGATGACTTTATCAAAAAACCTAGTAGCATGTGTGTTTGAAGGGACTCTTGGCTGTACACACCGGTGGTGTTGTTGATTGCGGCAGCTGAAATTGTTGTTCTTTTATGTGTGAACAAAATCGTGTGATATATGGCTTGTGAGGGTGCTGCTGTGTTGTTGGTAGTTTTTATCTTCTGATTGTGATGGTTTTCTTAAGGCTTTTGCAGCAGTATATCCACGTGTTCTTTTATCACCAGCAATCAGTTCAAGCATGATGGGCAGTCGACGTTGTTGCTGGATTAGTTAAGTTATTTGATGGTTGCAGTATTAAGAAGGCTGGTGCTGTCACTAGACGTTTTGGGTGAAAAGTTTTAGTTTTGTTCTTATTGCCGTCTTGTGCTATTTGTCTTTGTTCTTGGATAGAAATAGTTTGAAAAATCCTCTGACAAGGTTAACACGAGTTGGTCGTGTTATTGGGCGTGAAGATCTTTCACGGGTAGTTAAGCTGTGGGTTGGTTACATAGATTGGGTCTTTCGAGGTAGATCAATCTTGTGTAATTTTTGTGAACTACAGTGAAAGAATTTAATCTGGGTGAGGGCCTCGCAGACGTAGGCAAGGTGTGCTGAACTGCGTTACCAAACGTCAGTGTTTTTCATTATTTTGCAGTTGTGATTTTTATTCACTTGTGCGAAGAAAAATTTGGGGATAGTCTACGAATTGATTAACGATTTAATTATTTCAATTAGTATCATAGTGGGTCACCAGTTCAGAACTTGGTAGCAAGTTGGTTTAGATCCAAGATTCGCAGATATGGCTATAAGATAAGGTGCATCAATTACCAGACCTCCTCTGTTGGATGGATCAAATTATTCATCATGGAAATCCCGGATGAAATTTTTCATTCAAGCTCAGGGGACAGGAGCCTGACATTCGATAGTACACGGTTGGACTCATCCAATGATTGATGATAAAGGAGAGACAATTCAGAAAGATCCATTTGAATGGACCAGACAGGAAGAAGAAAGTGCACTGAAAAATTCACAAGCAATACATGCGATATTTAGTTCTGTTGATGAAGGACGCTTCTCAATGATTTCAGCATGTGAAATGGAAAAAGAGGCGTGGGACATGTTGCAGACTATTCATGAAGGGTCTAAATCTGTGATATCGTCAAAACTACAGATATTAACTGTGCGGTTTGAAGAGCTAAAGATGGATGATAATGAGACTATCGTAGATTTTCATGAAAGATTAAGAGATATAGTAAAACAAGCTCATCAACTGGGAAAGAAATATTCCAACATGAAATTAGTCAAGAAAACGCTGAGATTGCTACCTCCAAGGTTTATTTCAAAAATTACAGCAATAGAGGAGGCTCATGACATTGATAATCTGTCATTGGAAAAAGTCATCGGCATTCTCACGACTTTTGAGATG
>JANZLX010000004.1:2374167-2385355 GCA_025531955.1 Erythroxylum orinocense | reverse complement strand
TTATTGATAGATGATTTTCGTGATCTAAAAGAACGACGTGTTGCATTTTGATTATTTATTAATAATATTATATAATTTTATTTTTTTTTGCATTTATATGTTGCCCCCGGCCCCCCTTAGAGTTAAGTCTGGCTCCGTCCCTGTCTATCAGTAAATTTACTTACGGTCGTTTTTACAACGCCTTTATCCGTCAGTTAATTATGTCGCCAATTTATATTATCAACGGAATCTAAGCGTTTTCCGTTGGTAATATTCGTCGCTAAACGACATTTTTCTTGTAGTGATGGATTGGATATGATTCGGATTTTAAAATTTTCATATTTTAAATTTAATGATTTGAATATAAAGATGATTTTATTAAGTTTGATAAATTTAGTTAAACTTAATTTAATTTATTAATTTCAGAATGATTTATTTTAATTTTTATTATTAAACAACCTGAGAAAAATATTAAACTAAATTGGAATTAATTTTAAAATTTTTAAGTTTTGAACATAATTTATATTTTAGAGGTGTTAATTTTGATTGATTCGAACTAATTTAATATTTTAAAAATTCTAAAAAATTTTAATTCAGTTTGACCCGCTACCATTCTTATTTGGACAGGAAAAAATTGGTCTCTGGCGATTGTAAAATTGTCATGATTGTCACTTCTTGATACGTACGATATCAGGAGCAAAGATCACAAAACTAGCACGGCATGGCACTAACTTGCATGTTTACATATCCATGACATGAGGAAGCTTAATTGCGGCTATAAAAGGGCACGAATCATGTCAGAAAAGAGCAGACAATACAATAACAGAATCAAAATAGAAGAAGAATGAAGAACCTTGCTTCTGCTATAATATTCGTCTTCCTCTTCGTTGTTCAAAGTGTTGCAGTTGTTGAGTCTGCAACATGCAACCCTAGTGGCGACATAAAAGGTAAAAAGCCACCTCCAGGACAATGTAACCGAGAGAATGACTCCGATTGCTGTGTTCAAAACAAGCTCTACCCCATTTACAAATGCTCACCGCCTGTCTCCGATCACACCAAGGCGACTCTCACACTCAACAGCTTTCAGAAGGGGGGAGACGGCGGTGGTCCGTCGGAATGCGATAACCAATACCATCCAGACGATGAGCCAGTTGTGGCACTTTCAACAGGTTGGTTCGATAACAGGAGCAGGTGCTTGAAGTATATTAACATCCATGGAAATGGGAAGAGTGTGAGAGCCAAAGTCGTGGACGAGTGTGACTCGACGATGGGGTGTGACTCTGATCATGACTATCAGCCACCTTGTGCTAACGATGTGGTTGATGCTTCCAAGGCAGTTTGGGAAGCATTGGGAGTGCCTGAAGATCAGAGGGGTGAAATGGGTATATACTGGTCTGATGATTAATGAACTTCCGCCATTGTTATGCAAGGTTGACGGTATTACACTGTACTGCACTTACGTGCATCAGTCTAGTCTATGTCTGATCTTGGATTGGTTTTATACTTGATGTTATGTCTATGTATTGAAAGGGTCGATTTATTAGAATGAACACTATTTCCTTCATTTATCTCCTTTCTTTACACTATTTTCAAGTATATAATTAGATATTATAAAAAGCTTTATCCTAAATTAAGTTTGAACTTTTCACCTCAACACATACATAAACATAATCAATATTAATTATTTTATATTGTATGAGAGTAATCACACGTTACTAATATAATAATTCAACTCAGCTTTTGAAATTGACTTAAACTAATTAAATTCAATTTAAATTAATAATTTATGATAATTATAATAAATTATCAATTTGAATCAGATGAAATTAGCTCGATTCATGTTTAGAATTGGGTAAATTTATCATGCATTATTTAATTAGTCAATGTCTAATGATCATACTACTTATACTTTGTCATTATTTTTAACCGAAATATAAGAAAATGGATTTTTTTTTAAAACTAAAAATTACAAGAAATTTTTTTCGAAAATTTTAAGGATAGGAGATTTTTCTTAAAATTTCTTAAACTATAGGAGAGATCTATATCTATTACTTATTTAATAAATTAATTTAAGAATGTTCTGTTAAATAAAAAAATCTAAATTTAGTTAATACATAAGCTTAAAATTTTTGGTATGTTGAAATTATATGTTGGAAAATATTAGATTTAAATATTCTGCATTTTATGTTCCATTTTAATTTTAAACTCTATATATTTTGCCCTTGTAATTTTCTTTTTACTAATTTCTATTGGTTATTATATATAGAATACGTATAGATAAAGAATACATTAGAGTATATTTATATTCATATAAATACAAATATAATATAAAAATAACTCTTTTAGATAATTCGCTTTTTGCGTAATATATCTTCATTTTAATTCTAAAAAAAACTCTTTTAGATAATTTCTATACAAGAAAAGACAATAATAAAATGAAATAGGCTAAATCGAAGGGATGTCAATTTTGGCCCAAGTTGACAAGGATGAAATTAAAAAAAAAAAAAGGCTCAGACTCAAGGACTTTTAATTGAGTTTGAGTGGGATTAGTTTCAATTATTCTAAACAAAGCGAAATTCAGGCTTAATTAAAAAATACGTTGTTTTAAACTTTTGATTAAAAAAATTGACGAACCGACCGATTGTCATCCATATATTTAAAAATTCTCCTTTCTCGTTATAGTTTTAAGATTATGTGCTAATTTTTTGATTAATTTGCCTCACTTTCCGATATTATTTTACATTCTCAATTGTTAGTCTCATATATACATCAAACGGAAGGTAATTAAAAAAAGAATAATTTATCTCCTTAAATTGCCAAAATTAGAGAGACCAATCCCAATTAATTTAAAAGAGGATAAGAAATTAGGAAATATGGCATGTGAGTTCAACATCACAGCAAAATTGGTTGTTAACGTGGCTATAATTTTGTTACTAATGGTAATTGCGTAAATTAATTTTAATCTCTTATGTAGAACAATTAAGGTTCGGTGATTCTGATATATAAATGAGCTATTAAAGTATTCCTTGTATGTGAACAAGACAAAATAAGTGCTTCAAAATGTGAAAATTGTGAATATACATATGAATGCAAAAGTGTGCTCAGCATTTCTGCTTAATGTCAGACTAAGGTTTGATAATAAATGTGATATAAATGTAAATGTACATTTATGTGATTGACTGATGTTATGTTATGAGAAATATTCATTATATAAATGCATGTAAAAAAAAAGGAAGTTATGACCGAAGTCGCCAAGATAAAGAGCTTAAAGCTCAGAATGTGATTAGAGCCTCGAGCTCAAGTGCGAATGCACCCGATATTTACCAAAGAATATGGGACGTTATATGACACAACTCAGTATCCACTAAAAAATATGAGCTAGTAAAAAGACACTCGATCATAACGATAATAATAAATAAAAGTGAGTCTCACTTGTATTGCACTTCTAATTGATATGTGTGTTTTGTATGAAATATGCAATGAGGTGAATATTATGTTACATGTAATGATATGATGCATGAATTGAGTGAACCATCGATGATGGTTATCTCATAGAGATTACAAAATTCACCAAAATTGCAACGTTATCTTTTTAGGAGCGAGAGACAACTCAAGCTACTAAAAGGCTCTACCAGTCGTGTAGATTGTGTTTTGGTAGAAGAAGTCATAGTTCAAAGGTCGGTCAACTGGAAATTGTGGACAATTTAAATAGATTGTATATATATTTAAATTGTGGATAATTTAAATAGATTGTTTATATATTTTCCTCTTTCATGTAGTCCCTTTGTATTAGGTTTTGATGATGTGCGTGCAAGAAGTGTTGAAAACACAATGTAGATTTTCAGTCTTATGCAATGAAATGAGGAAAAAGTTAGTTTTAAAATATTGTGATTTTCTTATGATGCATTATAAGTTAGTAATGATACGATACCATGCAAAGTGAATATAGTGATTGAACGTAGCTCACTCTTATCGTAGGATATGTACCAGAATGATTTCCGGACGTCCCGGTGTGTGCCCTGCGGTGAGGAGACATTATGTTACCAATAAATTTTTTATTTTATTAAAATAAGTAATTTAATTTTAATTTTAATTTTTAATATATTTTAATTATAAAATTAAAATTTAGATATTTTGAAGATATTTTAAATTTAATTATATTTATTAATAATTATTTAATGTATTTAATTAATTACATTTTATTAGTAATTAATATTAATATTAAATAATATATATTTGGTTGATAGTAGATTATATTATGAGAAAAACAAAAACAAAAGGTAAAGCTATTTTTTGTGATTTTCATAAAATCTTAAAAATTCGAATAAATCAAAACAAAAGCAAATAATTTTATATTAAAATTGAAAATAAAAACAGAAAGTAAAAAACGTACGAAACAATTTTCCCTTAACTTTCATCTTTCTATCTTATTGAATTGTTATTTGGCATATTTATGTATCTAGTACTAACGCTAATTTGTCTGGTTTTGTTACTAACATTTTCTCCAAGTAAACACAACCTAACAACGTTACTGATACGACGTTGGAAAATGGATTCAACATCCTCAGTGAAGATCACAAAATTGTCTGAATTTCGTATGTCTACGATATAAAGACTCGAACCAATGTAACATATCTTCAATTTTCCGACAGCAAATTGACGATTTCAGAAGAAGAAGAAGGAAAATATGCAGAACCAAGTTCGACTAAGTCATATTCCTCTAATTCTGTTAACCCTTCTGCTTCTTGTTCTTACTTGTTCATGTCAAGGGACTAGAACTTGGGATGATCGTCCCTGCAAGCCAAGTGGGAAGGTACGTGGGATGAAACCACCACCAGGGCACTGTAACACTGAAGATGATTGTTGTATTCCAGGAAGATACTACACTACTTATAGGTGTTCACCACCAGTGGCTAACCAGACAAAAGCAACACTAACCCTGAACAGTTTTGAGAAGGGTGGAGATGGAAGTTCTCCATCTAAATGCGACGGTCGGTACCATTCAGATGATGAAACTGTGGTGGCACTTTCGACAGGTTGGTTCAATCACAGGAGTAGATGCTTGAAGTTCATAAACATCCATGGAAGTAACGGAGAAAATGTTAAGGCCAAAGTGGTTGATGAATGCGACTCTGCAAATGGTTGTGACTCACACCATGACTACCAGCCTCCTTGTGGTAAGAATGTTGTGGTTGCTTCCATGGCGGTCTGGAAGGCTTTGAAAGTGCCTGTGAACCAATGGGATGATATGGATATCTACTGGTCTGATGCTTGATGTGTGTGTTTAACCATTTCTTAATTAGTTCCCTCTGGTTTTGAAAATGGAAGAAGATGGTATTGGTTTTGTCATGTAGATAAAGCAATGGATTGGATTGTGTGTTTAGTGTTCGTGTTCGTGTTCTTGTTGTATTTTACATTTTTGTTGGTTCCACAAGTGATTTACTTGCTTTAGATTATGAAAATTCAGGTCTTCTTTAGATTAACAATTGAATGCATGAACTTCAGGCCGTTTCAATGGCGTATACACTGGAAAGAAAAGGAAAATGATATAGAACAAAGATTTACAAGCACCATTTTGAACAAAATCACAAAACATGACACACTACCAGGAGAGATTCTAGCAAAAGAATTCTTCGTTCACAACATGCTGTCTGTTCTAGCAGGAAGACGGCGGAAGAAATTGATGGGTGCTGATGGAGTCCGATGTCGGAACCTGGGATGTCTCATGAAGTAGAAGCCACCCATAACAGCAAGCACCTGAACAGGGGTTGCGTACAACACCACAGCAGCCACTAAACAGAAGCTGACGAACATGATTGTGGCTCGAGGGTCACGCCAACTTAGAAGTGCCTGGACTCGCTCTCCTTGCGTAGCCACATCTCCTACCACCGTCTGAATCCTCCCGGCAACGCTCCTTAACCTGTCATACCTCATCCTGATTATCTCCGAGCTTCTTGTCGTAGGAAATGTGTCGAATTCCTCGTCAAGCTCATCAGGGTGTACTGCGTCTGCGTAGGAAATTCTTGTGTTCATGTGAGGAGGGTATCTTGCTCGGAAACGGTAGTTCCATAGTCCGATCAGGAACATGTACAAAAACACTGTTGGCAAGATCAGCTCCGGGAAACAGACCAGCATTACAAAGAGGACGTGAACTAAAACTGTTGTGATCGGGTTTTTCCACATGCAGACATCACCAAACCATCTTCCAACAGCGAAAATGCTTGAAAACACTGTCATCAACCTGAAGAAGTTAGCTTTGCTACGCCTCATGCTCCAAAGATGAGAGTGTGCATCAGACATGTACTCTACAACTTCTCTTCTAAGAGGAGGCTCTGCCCTGCTAAGCCTAGCTGCAACTATACTCACTGCTTGGTTCCGTAATTGATCCTGTTGGATGACACTCAATGGCCTTATGTAGTGCATCTTGGGCAAAAGGGGTTTTGAGTATAGATACATCAAGTCTGTGAATGAGGTATATGAAAATCGAATTGCCAAATGAAGCTCACCCATCTTTTTCACACCAGAGGGATGAAGATCTAGCAAAGGATAGGAGTGTGTGTAAACACGGCCTGTTTCGAGGGTCGAGAGTCGTATCCGAACCTTTCCGACCTTCGAGTCTCTGATGTTGCCATTTGAATCATCTATCTGTTTGTTATCGAAAACACCTACAGTTAGAACTGTTGCAGGATCATAGACCTCCCAAGTATACTGCTCATTGTATTTTGGACTGAGGCTGTTGATTATGGTTCTAGTTCTAACCCATTTATGGCCATACTTGGCAACACAGTATGTATCAGATGTACCCTTTCCCTCTCTTGTTTTCATTGGATGGAGACCATCTGCATTTAGAATTCCTAACTCCAGTACACCAATTGATGGCTTCCATAGTTGTTTCGCTGTTGGTCGAAGGTCACTGCTGTAGTGTGTTGCCTCATCAAGCACATGGTATCCTCCATCAAGTATGACACATAGGTGAAGCCTACTAGAAAACTTGTCTTTCTTTGCTTGTTTGTCGTCTAAGGCGGCTGAGATTGACTTTTCGAGGTTGAACCACCGGCTTGGAACCATTCGATCATCTGCTCGTCTTGGAGCAGAATTCAAGGGTATAACAACCTTGCCAATACTTTCATCTTTGTTGGGACCAATGCGATCTTCAACTGAAAGTATTAGATGTTCTTCAAATGGTTCAGCAGCAACAAACATTAACTCTTCATTCCAGAATGCATTCATTGTCCGACTTTGAGCCATCCTTGTCTTTAGAACCTGGCTACCAATCTGTACTTTAACATAAGCTTCTGGAAATCTGTTCTTGTCTGATAAAACCAGGTCTTGTGCTTCAATAACTCTAACACGGACATACCAGAGTCTAGGAGAGTGATAAACTTTTGACCTGTACTGTGAAGAGACAGTAGATGAACTATCAGGAGTAACTGCATCTGAAAGCCAGGCATTTGGGTATGCCTCATCAGCCTGTGTACCATACCAGAGAGCAAGCATGAGTTCCCCTTTTGTTTTATCCCCTTTCCTGGACTCGAGCCGATACCATTGTGGAGCCAATGGACTATCAGGAGGAACGCGATTGGGTATCTCATTCATGTCAAACCTCAAAATACCAACAAAGTCGTCCTTAACCATATCCTTATCCATTACCACCACTTCAAGCACAGATGACTGAAGCCTGTCCCTTGCAAAGGCAAACACCTCATTCCACTCAGGGTTTCGGTTCTTCTCAAAGTGTTTTGTAATTCCTTTATAGTTTCCAACTCTTACTTCCACATACGGATCAAGGCTTCCAGTCACATCCTTAGAAGGAAGGTCTTTGGCTCTCACCACTCGCACGAAAAGGTACCTCATCTGTTCAACAAGATCATAAGTGCTGACCGGTCGATCTCCAGGTATAATTCGGCCTCCAACAACTTGCCCTGCTCCAAGGAAAGGACTTGTCTCTTTAAGTGCGTAATCAGCTGGTTGAAATGATGAACCTGAGTACATCCTGACAATACGAGGTGCTGGAGGTTCAGCTCTCATCTCATTAGTAGCAGTATCCAAATCAACAGATTGTTGAGGTTCTGCAACTGGAGTAGCCTGCTTTGCCTGCGATTTACTTGAGTTCGGGAGGCGGCGAAATGTGCGTCTCGACTCACCTCTGTCATTGGAGAATGGATTTGAGATTGAATCCGGAAACTGCATCTCTGGTGCTTGTGATCGAATTGACCGTGAATCAGAAAAAACAGAAGGTTCCATTGCAGGAAGAGGGTTTGATGATCTTATGGAAGGATCATCAGTAACAAACACCTTCAAACCAAGTTCTCCTCTGACACGAGAAAAAATCCGACGTTTCTCCAAAGGAAAATGCAACACAACAGCATCAGAGTAAGGAACAAATGATGTTCCTGTGAGACAAACTTTTCCCAGAAAAGTTCTGGAGTTGTTCTCATTATGGTTATAAACATAGGCATCAAGTGTAAGGTTGGACAAGTTTCTTGGATCGGAAATGTTGAAATAGAAGCTCTCGTTCCAAACAGGATTGAGATCTTTTTCTTTGGTGGTAGTGCGAAATTTCTGATGATCAAAATGGAGCTCCACAAAAGCATTGGCTGAACCCTGCCCATCTTTAGGCATAAGGTCGTAAGCACTTACAACGTCCACTCCGACCTTAAGATTACTCATCCTGTTTCTTCAACACCCTTGACAAAGAACTTGTGAAATGGCAGTTCTAAGAATATCCAGGAAGCAAAATAATACCTGAAATTGGAGGAATTAACAGTTGGATTACTAATACAGGTCAGGTGTAAAAAATTCAGGCAAATTAAAACATCCATATATCTGATCAGGGCAAGAGAAGTCAATAATCTGAAAGATCCTTCAGTTTTTATAAGAATTCATTAGCACACAATCTCTACCGACGCCTCCATTAATTCAGAACCTGAAAAAACTTTCATTGCCTATCCAACATAACATTAAACACCTAACCTTCACAACAACAGAATAGTACTCCAAAACCCATAATCATCTGATCAAAGCTTTGACTCTGTTCTATATATAACCGAACCAGACTTTTCTTAAATTTCTTGAAGCGATAAAAGGAGGATAAAGCATGAAGGCGACTATTAACACCCCAAGTAATCAAAACCCGATCAACAACTAAAAATCAAATGGAAACAAAGGCATGAAATTGGAGGAAAAAAAAAAGACCATCCTCAAGCTCAAAAACTCACCTTTCACCTCGAGTTTGATGAACAGAGACCTTGATGAACAGAGAATATGGATTGTTTTTGTTTCTTGGCTTGGAAGAGAAAGAGATGGATGAGATTTAAAAGAGTTAAAACTGACGATATACTCATTGACGAAGCAAGGATTGCGTCCACTCTGTTGGAAGTTTGTGTTTGTTTTCTTGCTGGCTACCAGGCAAGCAGTATGCTTTGTGTTTCCACGAAACTGGTGTTTTGTGGTCTTACGTTGAATATTCGTATCCTCCTTTCACTCGCTTGTCCAGTATGCCACGTTTCAATGAGTTCCAGTTTGTGATTGGTGTATTTGGTTTGTTATGCTATTATCTTTATTTATTTATTTAGAATTTTAAGTTACTAATAATTAGTTATTTTTTCTCTTTTTGGGTACCAAGAAACAGGGGTGAGCATTATTTGAGCTGGCTCGATTATTCAGCTCGGCCCGATTTAATTCAGATAAGCAAATGCTAAATTTTGAATAATTCGGGCCGGTCTGGGTATTACTCGAATTATTTTCAAGTCGGAACGGGTAACTCTGAAAAAATTCGGACCGGCTCGATTACCCGAATTAGATTTAAAAGAATTATGAAATAGGGTAATTAAGGTAATTCGAGTAAATCGGATCGGGATAATTCGGGTAAATCGGGCCAGGTAAATAGATAATTTGGGTAAATCGAGCCGAGTAAGTTCGGGTAATTGAAAGTTCAGGTTCGGGCCGGGTAAGGGAAAAAAAATTCGAGTAATTTAGACCTGGCTCGAATAGTGAAAATTATGCCCGAATCACCCGAATGCTCACCCCTATCAAGGAGTGTGTTTTAGGAGATCACATCTTCTATTTTAATTAACCAATTCTTATCTTATTCAATTAAATCCCATTCACCGATTTATATAGGATCTGTATAAATATATTGACAAGATTAATTAACACAGGATTGGAACACCTTATCAGGAATAGGATATTCCAAGTTCCAACCCATTGTTAAGGCATAAAATTACTCAAAGATTACAAGTTTGGTAACCTTCTTATCACTATTACAAAGCAGAGAGTCTTGTATACTAAAATACATTGTATTGTGTTGCTGTTGTCCGTTGTTGTTTGAATAAGATATTCATTATTAATCTTTTATCAAATTATTTTAACCAAAATTAATACACTTGAATGTAGAGTGCTTAGATGTATACCTAATCTAATCATATTATATAATAAAATATTTTTAAAAATTAGCTAATGGAAAATTTGAGTTAAAATCAAGTTAAAACAAAATTTTAAATAATATTATAAAATATATGTAAAATTAATAAAACTATTATAAATAATACACAATTTCACCCTTCTTGATATTAACAAATACTTTTTTATTAATTAGCAAAAAGATATTATTCATAAAAGCTTGTATTAATTTAATGTTAAAATTTTAAGTTAATTTTAATGTAATGATTAGGTTATATTAAAATAATATTACTTTAATTAAAAATGATTAAATTATTAATAATTTAATTTAATTTAATCATTTAACTTTAAATTAAGTCAAGTCAGCTTTGTCAACTCGTAACTATCAATCAAGTGTCTTTAGCAATAATCCTTGTGTATGAGTGGGTCCATGTGATTCCATGTCTCCGATTGGCTGTCCCTATCAGGAGTAAAGCCAACTGGCCCATTTAGCGCTATTCTATTGGTGAGAGTAGAAAAGTCCAAACATTGACATGGACCCGTGCCACGTGGAATATTGTTATGAAACTATAATTTTCATTTTTTAAAATAAAATTAGACGCCAGCCGCCCACGATAAAACCAAGGGCATTACGTACCACTCGATACATGAATTGATTAAAGTTTAAAGATAGAGATGGCTATAAGGATGGCAATTGTACCCGAACTCGATGGGTACCCAATAAAATTACCTGATATGGAGGGTATATGAAAATACCCATTGGGTAACGGGGTGGGTATGGGGGTATATGAAAATACCCGTCGGGTAA
>JANZLX010000004.1:2302036-2346490 GCA_025531955.1 Erythroxylum orinocense | reverse complement strand
TTTTTATAATTATTTAGTTAGCTGTTTGATTGTTATATAAAATATAATTTTTTTTAAAGTGCTTCGTAATGTTTGACAATATAAAAATAAATAGTATATTTAATTTTAACTATATTTTATTTTGTAATAAAAATTATTTATGTATATAAATATTATTTAAAATATATTAAATAATATGCAAAGCACACTATATTAATTATTATATAATTTTAAATCATACGAAATATAAATGAAAATATATTTAACCAAATCTTTTATATGGATTATAATATAAGTAAAATTAATATTAAAAATAAATATTAAAACATATAAAAAAGTCAAATAATATTATATAATTTTCAAAATAAACGTGAAGATAAATTTGTGAATATTATGTGTAAAAAATAAGAACAAAAGAAACTAAAAAATGAACTCATTAATTAATCTGAAAAATCTACTAAAAAGTACCTTTTAAAAGTTACATTTTAACTTTCAAAAAATTTATACCTACTAAAAAAATGCTTCTTTATTTCACAGTTAAACACTTAATTTTTTTAAAAGAACTTAATCATTTTCCACAGGCTCAACCAAAGACGCTCATATTCAGTAAAGACGTAACATTGATTGATGTACTTCATATGCCTAGTTTAACTCATAATTTGATTTCTATACATCATTTGATTACTGAGTTAAATTGTTTATGGACTACTGAGCTTTGTGTGATACATGATCGTTACTCAAGGATGTCAATTGGAATGGGTGAGTTTCAAGGGGTGGTTTATTACTTAAAGTCTACGAGGTTGCATTCGACTTTAAAGACAGAGAGTAGACTCCTTCACAGTCTAGTATCACATCAATACCTTATTTTCAAAAACTATCAAATATCACTCCTATGTGTATGAACCATTCCTCTTATGTAGAAATCATAATAACGAGGAGTGGCATAAAGGGTCATAGCATCACATGCTGACATGTATTTCAGACTTACAGGCCCTGCACATCCTTCTATGTATATCTTATATCTGCAACTAAAATGGCCAATAAACTAATCCTTCAGATCAAAATCCACTTGAAGTACCAAGTTATGTTAATGCCACATAAGGAACTAGCCATTGGCATGTCTAAAAATGTACACACCCATCACAAGAAAAAAGGATGATGCTAATGCATACCATCGTTGAAGTGTTAAGATGCAGCAAATGGTGTACTGAGGAGCTAATAATGGTCAATCCTTCTGCCAAAGATCAGTCCTTAAAAGATGACAAGATTTGGTCTTCCACTCACCATTAAACATTTTGAAAACCTCTTGAAGCCTGAAGGGAGCAAAGAATTTTAGTGTCAGTTACCTGAAAATTATGGTTTTCCCTTTAGTAATGATTAATATAACTACTCTAATAATGGCATACGAGGTTAACCTTAGAAGGTTGCTCATGCAACCGGCATGCGAACGGCACAATGGTCACGAATCCTAAACATTGAAATCGTAACCAAAAATAGGCCAAGTTGAAAGGAGGCACAAACCTCATTACCTAAAAGCGAATAAAAGGCCTCCAAGTCCAAGGATTTCGATGGCCAATTGTTGAATGGCGGTCTGCTTTTAAAAGTTGTAGCAGCTGAGTTATAAGCTTGAGCATTACTCTGCAAAGAAATGTATCAAGAGAAACCGGTACACCCAAATCAAGCATTTATTGAGGTCTGGCGTAAATTACACCAAATACCAGTGAATAAGAAGCCTGAAGTCTTCAATCATGTATGTGAAACAAGATAATGCCCTATTAGGCTTCAACTGACAATTACGATAAGAAGCAACAGAAGAGATGATACTATAATTATGCATTATATTACAAGAAACAAAATGAGTTTATAAATTATGCCTCAAAACTCAATTTTGTAGAGCTTTCTGCAATTCAGTCAGTCTATATATATAAATATATATAAAGGAGAATTACATTCACCAAAATTTGGCATGTGATAGATGATGGTGAAAGTAACTTTAATTTTAAATTTTTATATTAAATTAAATAATATTACTTTTAAGACAATAAATATCTTTTTGTAAAATTATAATCAATTTAAAATATTGAAGATAATTAGTTATTAGTAAATTTTAATTCATTTGAAATATCTACATAGTAAATATCCATAATTATAAGGTTATATATTTGGCTCACATATATCAAAATATTCTTAATTCTCAATGTAATTATTTGGATATTTGTGTATATTAAATATCAAAGAATAAATTTCTATTTTAAAAAATCAAAAATCAATTTACAGATATCGAAAATAATTAATTATTAGTAAATTTTATTATTTTGAAGCATATGCATATAAAACATCTACATTAATAAAGTTATACCAATACATTTAACAATTTTAAATATTTAAATAAAGTATTATGTAAAATATACGTATGTATGTATGGATGCATGTATGTATTAGACATGAAAGTAAATTCACATATATCAAAACATTATTAATTTTTAATTTACTATTATTAAAAAAAAAGCATGTATTAGTACATTATGATAAAAGAAATCATTATTTATTACAAGTTGACAGATGTTAGAAAAATTTAAGTACGATATAAAAACATTTTTAGTATATATTTATTGAAAAATATCATATTTATTAGAAATAAATACTATGATAGGATGATTATAGATATTCTCTCTCTATATATGTTCAGAAAAAGTGGACATGCACATTAAAGCAACTTAACTAACATGGTTAAAACCAAAAATTAAAAGGACACTGATTCCACGTTAAGTGCTTGTATTCCAGGAATTATTGCAAATCATCAATTAATTACAAGAAAAAGGAGACAGGAAAAACAAGATGTAACCTTGAGGTCTCTGTAAGTGATCTCTTTAGCCAATACTGTAGCTTGCAAATCAGGTTTTAATAGCAAGAAGATCTCTAGTAACCGCTTCCTAGAGATAGGAAAACAAATCTGTTATATTACAACAATACCAATTTCAACTAACTAAAATAATAGGACACCTTCAGCTAATGTTAATTTGGGTCTTACTTGCACAAGGATGATTCGGTAGATGGTGAAACTGCCCCTCTGGCAGACGTGCCTTGCTTTCTCCCAGTAGTACCAAGAACAACCTCATGCAACCCAGACTTATTCCAACATATTGAATATCTATGAGACAAAGCACATAGCTAGAACTTACAAATAGCGGAAATAAGATCTTTTGCAACTATGTCAGGATGGATTAAGTTGAAATACCCGCAAGTTAATGTGGCATGAGCAGTCTCAGCATGCTGAAACTCCACAGGTGGTACAGGAGCTGCACAGAAATGTGGCTGCCAGTAGGCATTAGAACGAACAGCCAAAATGATGCTGACTTTCTACAATTAGTGGGAAACTAAGCATATTGCAGACCTCATTTGCTCGGAAAGGAGACAAAAAATCATTTGCAAATGGTGACACGCGATCATACAAAGACTTTTTCAAGTGGTCCTCCAAACAAAAGCTTTCAGAAGTGTACAGCGATTGTCCAACACTAATTGAAGAGATGTAAACAGGAAGAAGGAAGTGGGAAAGCAAAGCACCTGAGGTAAGAACAACAAAGATATTGAAATACTGACTATGATCATAGAAGTCAAGAGCACAGAAAATTTGTAAAATCAATCATACACCGTAGAAACTGTCTACCTTGAACTCCGAGAACGTTCCATCGACTTATCTTGTCAGAGCAGCTAACTGACAATGTTGTGTCACCACGACCCGGCTTCCTCTGAACCATGCCACTGATCTCTGAACAATTAGCTGAAAGCGTATGCATCAAATTGCTAGCTTGAGTTCAAAAATCATAATGTAAGTTACCGTAGAACCTTATAAAGAAGTGCTCAATGCATAGAAAGGAGGCCATTGATGTAACCTCAATGAGGAAAACCAATGTTATAAGTGCAGAAAATTGAAAGGAGTACCGCAAATTTTGTTGTCTAAAGTTGAACAGTCTTCTCCTTGGCTAACAAAACAATTTCTCATTGGAGACCATGGTGAGCTAATAGAAGAATCCCCACCTGAAAGAAAAAACCACTACTCCAGATTGTGAAAACAAATACTTGTTAGAAAACAAAACCCAGAACAAGAAGAAAACATCACTATGAATTACATGGCAACTGTGATATGTAGAGATGCAATTGTAAACCTTCCTTCAGTTTGAATCCCCCTTGACTAGACCCATCCATATCCAGTTCAAAAACACAGTTTCTCAATTCTTCGTTTAACAAGTCACTCCCTTTCTTTAATATCCCATCAATCCGTTGTATCTCTGCGTAGAAGAACCTAATTTACACTTGCAAATTTAGACAATCAATCAATTTACTTCTTCAAGACCAAGAATTAATGATACAAACAGTTAACAGACCTCAAAAGAGCTCTTCGAGCGATAATTTCAGCATGAGAGTCGTTAACGAGATCACCACGCGCGCTCAACTGCGAACGTCCAATGCATTTGGTCCCCGTCCCCAATGCCACAACTTCCAAATCTAAAGCTCGCGTAAAAATAGGGATTTTCATCAAATAGAAGAAAATATTCGGTTGTTTAGAGAGATGAAAACAACAATTGGGTGGGTTTGAGACCTTGAGATGTGGACGAGGAGACGAGAAATGCCGCCAAGACAGTGACTTCGCGTCCCTGAGGCTTTCCTTTTTTGGGGAGTGAGTTGTATACAGGTATAACCTTCTCTGAGATCTTCTTTCCCCAATCTTTTCGATATGCACTCCACCGATTTTCCCACTCAGATTCCATTTGTTTCAATTCAGTGTTCGTGTAATGATCTCCGATTGAAAACCGTTTTCTTCAATCTTTTTGAGTCCAAACTAACCGTCCCTCCGAGGATTGCAATTTCCCTGACTTTCCCAAGCGTCAAACAATCAATATCACGATCTGGCGTCGTTTCGAATATGTCTTAAATCATTTATTTCAATTATAGTATTTAAACACTATTTTATTAAATTTTATCCATTAATTTTATAAAAAAAACTGACCACAACACAATCGCAATCATTTCATTATTTGGACTGTTCGTCACCAAAAGACGCCTACATGTTCTAGTTCTACCATGCACCCCACCCATCAACGTGTACCACACCCATCAACGTGTACCATCACAGGATCACACGTCCTCTTAGCCAGCTTATCCGTGCAGGTCTAATACCCCACCATAAGAGAGAACACACCTTATACTTCCACGTGTTTTTAAATAACCAAATATATAAAATAACACAGATGATTTGCTTGCAATGCGAAAAGACGATTTCGTACACATTCCTTGGCCGACGTCGTAGTAATCGTGCCGACTTATTACACGTAGTTCTTCTATGTCGGGATTTTACGATTACCTGTCGCCTGTCGGCATATGAGCAAATTTACCATGCAACAAATTTCTCTCCTGGTCCCATGTTCCCATCCCCTTTCACCGTTCGATCAATCGGATGTTTGAAACGAACGGTTGACGTAATACGTGTTTCCTCGAGATCGTCAGAACCCGAGGTTCGATGAACAGTGTTATTAGGGAACAGGGGACCCACCTTGAAAGATCACCGAAAGTTTCGTCGAAGTGGCTAAATTGAGCATTTAAGGTGGTACGAGAGCAAGAGTTGAGACCAGTATTTACTGTTATGCGAGTGAGAGTGAGATATCTATAGCTGAAAGTAATGGCGGAATTGGCAGTGAACAAGCCGGAAACTGAGACTGAGACTACGGTGGAACCTAAGAAGGATGTGACGGAGGAGAAAGCAATGGTTCCAGCGCCACCACCTTCAGAGGAATCCAAAGCTCTTGCTGTTGTAGAAAGTAGAGCTCTTTCTTTATATATATATGTATACATCTTCTACATATTGAATTGTATTTATGTGTATTGTATGTGCTTGGTAAGGTGAGATAGCTTTTGGATGGGAAGTGAAAAGTATGCGATTTACTCTGCTTTAACCAAAGCTGAGGGCGTGAAAGAGTCCAGCTTTTCTTCTGGGTTTGTCTTATTTGTTTGTTTTGTTGTACTTCCCTCAGATTTCTTTGTGCGGGTATTTCTGCTTATCGTTCTTTCTCTATGTCCTTGGTCTGGGATTCTGGGAAAGTTTATCGTCTTCTGCTCCTTTTCAAAATTTCCTGATTGCTATATTGTACAGATGGTACTCAAAAAGGCTCAACTTTTGGTACCGTTACGACCAATTCTGAGTATATACGTACACTTTGCGTGAACTGTTCATCCAAATTTCGGCAATAATTCACAATGATGCTCTCTCTCCTCCTGTTTTTTATACTATGGTCATGGACATCTTTGCCCCTTCATACTTTGTTCTCAAAAGAGTCATTTTTTGGTATTACATTCCTGAGCGAGGCTGTGCCGGCTATTACCAAATCTGAAACGTTACTGTTACTTGAGATTTTGGGGTAGTGTGATATGATGGGATTTGAAGAGACTTCATTATCTGAGTAGGTGACCGTTGCTTTTTAGTGTGACACCTGTGTCTTCGAGATCCATCTAGATGAATGGTCTCAACCACCAGTAACACACGAAATCGGAAATAGGAAATAGGAGAATTGATCCCTTATTATCTAGTTGAAGTTTTAACTACATGGTAGAACTGTATCTGTAGGGCCCAAATGCATTCATTTCCATTTTCCATAGTTGAATAAGATCCTGACAGCTCCGCAAGAGGTTGAATAATGGTTGCTTTACTAAAGGCCAATTGTCATGGGATCCCCGTAAGAGGGACCTCACTTCCTCTTTTTTTTGCCTCCAATAATTGAAGCTGTAAAGAAAAGGAAATATAGCAGTATCTTACACGAAATGTGTTGGTGTTGACTGAGACTGGATGGCGAACTCTTTTGTCAATCCATGTTGGTATTGGAACAAAACAGAAGAATCCACTCAGCAAGATCGCAGAGAATTTAAGTTTTTATTCTGTATATACTCATTAGAATTAAAACAATTTGGTTGAAGTGGAAATCATTCTTTTCTAGTTATGACATAACCAATAAGGTGATTGAGTTTCTTGTTTTATCAGAGCCTCCGGAAGCTGATGCTCCAAAGAAGATTTCAGGAGGTTCTCTCGACAGAGGTAAGTGCTTAAGATACTCCACTGTTCCATTTCTATGTTCATTTGGCAGTAGTTTTGGTAAATAATGTAGAATTGGAGAACAACTTATGATTGGATCCATCAATTACTTCTTATATATAACCATTTACAAGACGTAGCTTTTGCTATAATGTGGCCCTTAAGATGACATAAACACAGTTTCTCTGCATATTGACAATGGAGATTTTCGTTTTCTATGACTAATTTATGCCCATTACTTTGTTGTTCAGATATTGCTCTTGCAGAGGTTGAGAAAGAGAGGAGGAATTCCTTCGTCAAGGCATGGGAAGAAAGCGAGAAAAGTAAAGCAGATAACAAGTAAGCTGTCTCTAATATTCCAAAAACTTGCACTAATAGGAAGCTTAATCATCAAGATATATTGAGTTTGATCAAACTTTGACACTTCACTTTAACTGGTTTCCAGTTGATGTTACTCATCAGCATCAATTTTTCTTCTTTCTTCTGAAAGTTACCTTCAAGTTTTTGTTATATACTTTAAAAGAACTAAAAAGTTTGATATCTACCTAGTAGTTTTTAGTCACTATTTGTTGCAAACGTAATTTCCACTCAGTTTCTGAGGATGTTGATCTTGAAACTTATATCCTGGTATTGTTGAACAGGGCTCAGAAAAAGATCTCAGAAGTTGCTGCATGGGAGAACAGCAAGAAGGCAGCTCTAGAAGCCAAACTGAGAACGATTGAGGTTCTAATTCAAAGACTTCCTGTTCTTACCCATTAACATGTCTTACAAGTATTAAACAGTAGCATATTCCTTGTTCTGCTCCGGATTTTCGATACGTTTTGACCTCTTATTTGCGTAGGTTTAAGCACTGACAAATTAAAGAAATGACAGGAACAATTGGAGAAGAAAAAAGCAGAATATGGGGAGAAAACTAAGAACAAGATAGCTTTAATACATAAAGAAGCTGAAGAAAAGAGGGCAGTGGTTGAAGCCAGACATGGAGAAGAAGTTCTGAAGGCAGAGGAAATGGCTGCAAAATTCCGAGCTACGGGACAAACTCCGAAGAAGTGGATTGGCTGCTTCTGATGATGCAAACCTGGTCTTAAAATGAGTAAATAGATGTACTGTTTTCATTGTTTGTTTAAGTCTCCCCTTTCATACTTTCCACCTTGTTTATGTCTACTTACTGGAGAAGCAAATTTTCATTAATGAATCATATTGTGCTGTGTGTATGTATAGAAATGGACAATATTTCATCTGTGAGAAATGTGTGAATTCATTCTGATAGTTGTATGAAATCTTGTTAGAGAATTGTTGGGAGTATCCGGATGACATCTCTTTACTTATACTGTTATACATCATGTAACCAAATCATGTCTCGTATCAGTTGAAGAAGATCTTAACAAACCGTGATATATTTCCGCAATATGATTCTGAACCAGTTCCTTCGATCAGGGACGGCCAAGGCTCAAGTATATCTGATGATTCTGAAAGTTCTAGTTGGGGAAATACCCTTCCTATATAATTGCCAAGGCTCAAGTAAATAAAACCATGAGCTTTAACTATACTAGGCCAAAAAGATCCACAAAGAACCATGAGCTTTCATTCTTTTACACAGGTTTAAAAGCTCGTAGGTCCTGAAATATAGCTGGAATACTAACCAACAGAAGCCTAATGATAAGGATTAGCTTTCCTGAATGCTTCACAGTGGACAGACGAAGGAGGTTCTGGTTGACATCGCAGAAGAAGTGATACAATCATCCATACTTTCTTCCAAGAAACTCATATCATTGTTAACAGGGAAATCCAACAAAAGCTGGAGTGTGTTGTCCGTCGAATCCTCCAAATCAGAACAGCTTGATGAAGAGCCACCCATCGCATGTAGAGCATGAAGTTTGCAGCTTTTGCACTGAGTTTCATCGTTTTGATTGTTTTCTGTAACAGAGGACCCTGCCAAGTGAGGACTAACATCTAAAGTGATGACGGAAAACGATCCACATTTGGTGGTGGATGAAGAAGCCTGAGAGGTTGGGCTTTGGCAGACAGGTTTTCTATCCTTGTTCAATTTCCTGAATGCTTCTCCAACTTGTGAGTTCCACATGCGTAGGAAATGATCAGAATCAGTTTTCCCAGATGTGTGGACGAATGAGGATTCCCTGGAAAGTCGTGCTTCAGCTTCAAGGCGAGCGCTTTCCCACTGAGCCAAATGGCGAGTGGTGGGAGATGCAGGTCCCTTTATGGCTATTCCACAAGAGGCTGAGGCTAAGGGCTTATGAGTTTGAGGGTCTAGTCCCTTACAAAGAAGGCGCTTCTTCAAGTGGGTGTTCCATAAGTTCTTGATCTCATTATCCGTTCTTCCAGGTAGTTGAGATGCAATGGTTGCCCACCTGTAAATCAAGGTAGAAACTCTGAAAAGATTTCCAGATTCACTTGACAAAAGTTGTTCCAGCTAAAAACAAGATAATGCCCAATTTCTCAATAACAACATCAATATACGCGATTTAGCTGAATCTGTAAAAGTCTTTAATCCATGCAAGTCACTAACATGCTTTGAGCCTGCTCATCTTTTCGCACACCAGCTCTATCCAAATTTCTTAAGAAGTAAAACAAAAAGGAAATACCTGTTTCCTAGAATACCATGAAGCTGAATTACAAGCTTCTCTTCCTCAAGTGTGAATGGACCTCGTTTGATGTCTGGCCTGAGATAGTTCGTCCACCTTAGTCTGCAACTCTTTCCACAGCGAAGAAGACCTGTTCAAACAGGTAAAATCCAGTCAACAATTGATACATTGACGTTCCTCCAAGCAAGAATGACATATTTAACCAAGAGATAGCTTTCAATGAAAGCTTGGAACTCCTCACAAAACTAATAATGAAGGCGATTATCATGAAGGAGAAATATAAATAAAGAATAATTTCGATTTCAGAGTGAGTCATAACACTTCTCAGGTAGGAAATGGAACACACAGTGATTGACAGGGAAGTGGAGAGACAGCTGTGCAGCATGCGAGCTTAAGCGAGTTAAGCAGGAAATTTTTGGTCTAATTCCAACCAATTCTGGTCTGGGTCCCAATCAAAATGCAAAACGAGTTCGCAAAAAATATCACTTTTAAGCTACATTTGCTTCTCAAATGCTTAACCGTCTATTTACCGACCTGCAAGCTTGGGAAGAGAGCGCCAGCTTCCATGGCCATGCTTCTTTATGTAACTAACAAGAACTTCATCCTCTTCAGGTGTCCATGGACCTTTCTTCAACCCCTTCTTATCACAACATGGTGTCCTTCCCATTTACTTTTCAACTTCAACGAAATTTCAAAACCTCCAAGCGAAACCCTTTACTGTGAAAGAAAAAAGCTAAGCACTTGAAAAAAAAGTGCACACGCATTATTAAACACGGGTGACAGAAGCCGTAAAGAGAGAGACAGAGTAGACGAGTGTGACATGGATCCAGAGAGATATAGAGAGCTTTAAATGCGAAGTTTGTTCTTATCTAGGTAAATCGAAAGTGGGCATTTACTAAGGGTGTGGCAGAAAGGACGATCAGCGAGTTTCAAGCTGGTGTACAGAGCAATAAACATGGCCTATGAAATCGACTAGACTAAAACACACGTCCAATCTATGCATCACAAGTGAGAAGTTGAATCATTATAGAGCCTCAAAGACCTTGTAAAAACAGTAATCATCATAGAGCCTCAAAGATCCTTGTAGAAACAGTGAAAAGAGTTAATGAGATGGGGTTTCCTGTTTTGACGGATTTTCGGCGTACAGAACTGGCAAGAAAGTTTGACAGAGACAGAGACACGGACGGAGGAAGAAAGAGAGTAATAATGCAATGAAAATTGAAGATGAAAGTGAAATGCATTAAAGGCGGATTCTTTGTGGACTAGACACAGAAATTTTACAAGATGAAGAGTTAATAATGGCAGTAGGCTGGCCCGACTTTGACAGTGACCATCAAATTACTCACCTTCTTCAATCAGTACTTCCTTGGTTCACTTGCCTGCCTTACAGCAACAGGACAAGAGAAACTTCCAAGCTCTGTTGAAACAAAAAATGTAGAGAAACTAGAAAAAAGAAAAGGAAAAGATAAAAGGGTATTTGCCTTTTGCTCTTAATTTATATGATAAGGAATTCGAATGTATCGAGTGAGCTTGTCAGTTTGTTTGGTGGGAAAAACAGCAGTAGAACAGATTGAGGGTGGAGGGAACATGAGAAATGGCTTCGGTACCATAAATGCAGCGGTAAGTGTTCAGAGAGATGGCAGCAGTGTTTTGAAACCAGATCCGTCATCGAATGGAAAATTTTACTGACCACTAGTTTGATAGGTTTGATCGTTCGCCTTCGTAATTATACAATAATTATATTTAATTATATATAATATTTTAAAAAATATAAAAATATATCAAAAAAAAATGATTGAACCAGTAGTCGAATCGGTTGGATCAGTTAATTGACCGATTCTTACTGGTTCAATTAAGAATCAATTTTTAGGGATAAATTGGACCGAATAACTGCTTGATCACCGGTCAAACTAGTCGAACCAGCGAGTCTGATCCGATTTTCAAAACAGTAAACAGTAGCGGTTTATATTTTGAAATCAACAAAATAAGAGGTTTAAAAGTTGAAAATTTTAACCATAATTATAAATTAATTAAAATTTTATAATTTTAAAAATTTAAATTAGATTAAAAGAAATTGTTTAGATATATAGAAAATTTTGATATTTAATTAATAAAAGAAATTTTAAAAAATAATTAATTTATTTTAATTTATAAAAATTAACATATTAAGTAATAAGCTGATCGATTTTTAACAAAAATTATTAAAATAAATTAAATTAAAAAAAACTGAATCAAAAATTAAAAAAATTCAAAGTTTCAACCGTTAGTCGATTAAAATTTTCAATAATTAGTGTTGTAAAATATTCAAGATAATTAAATTTGTTCAAAATTTAAGTTTAGCTTAAATTTAATTGGACCTAACTTTAATTAGAGTCCGTCTTTACTAAAATATTTCATATTTTTCGTTATCTAATTGGTATTATAATCATATTAAAAAGAATTTTCTTATTTGGTTTAAAGTAATTAAAAATAATTTAATACAATAATAAATCCAATTTAGACTAATAAAATTAATAATTTAATACAATAATAAACTACTATTTTATATCAACGTAATTAATTTAAATCAAATTTTATAATTGATTAATCTACATATAATATTTGTATCGTTTTTGGTCTCTTATTTTTAACAAATTTGGAAACAAATAATAAAATTTAAAGATTAAGAATTAGTTTTAAATATCCACAATCTTTAACAAAATTACAGCGATAAAAATAGCCTTTTGATTTAATTTATATTTTTAAACTTTTAAAAAATTAATCACTAAATTAAAAAATGTTTTAAAGATTAAACTAGCACATAGCCACGCATGAGTAAGTGACGCCAAATAGCAGTGTTTACCTGAGGCTAAAAAAAATCTAACGCACGGCCACCCCACCGATGCCTGGGCTGCGAAGCGTGGTGGGTGTTATGATTTAATTGTCCCACATCGGTAATAAAACATACTGATGTGAAATTTATACACTTACGGACTCTCCCACCCTTCAAGCTAATTTTTGGGGTCTTATGAACCACTATTATAAATTTATAATCTTCTATATAAATCCAGGAAACTAAAGAAAACGCATTCCATGATATAGAAATCCCAAGTCTTCCATCAACAACATTTAATTCTTAGCAAGAGTCCGCAGAAGATGAACTTGATTCCTACCGAACATGAGCATACAACCCATCAACTTCCATCATTGACAAATTTTATGACATGTTTAAGCAAATGCCAAATCATTAAGGCTTAGTTAAGAGTAAGCAATTTCAGACGGGTAGCAAGTGAAACAAATATTGATCAGCAACTTGGCAAAATCCACGGAGTACTCACCACTTCTACCCTGTTTTGCCACTCGCTGTTCTTTCGTTACACGACATTCTTACCACAAATTACCGGCAATATATCGCCTGATCAATATGTGGAGGAATTTGCTTGATCTCAGTCCCCAGTTCTTGTTCAATCCTATACCTGAAGGGAAAAATGGCAGTAGATCAAGTTTATATCAGATGTTTTATCTAAGCCCTCAAGTTTAAACAAGCAGTGTGAGAACAATGCATACAAGTTAAAGCGGTCCTCGTATGTGATCAAGTTTACTGCTAAACCAAGGTGACCAAACCTTCCAGATCGTCCAACCTACATAAAACGATAGAAAACTCTAAGGATCAAAACAAATGGAAAGTTGACAGAAAACCAATTTATCCAACTTACCCTATGAAGATACGTTTCTGAGTTTTTGGGGAAATCAAAGTTAATTACAACATTCACTGCCTGGATATCTATACCCCTCGTAAACAGATCTGCATCGAGTATATATTCTCTTGTTAGTTACTTTTCAATGCATATGCCAGATTACAATGTCAAGCAAGGAGAAAAAGGGCATATTTCATACGGCAATTTCAAAATTGCATAATAGTGGAAAATCAAGCTAAACATGCAAAGCACAGTTCAATATCATCACGAGCAACCGAAATGCTTATTGTAGTCAGTGACAGTTTATGATTGGAAAGTCAGGCAACACTGCAGAGTACTAAAAGAAAGGTTATGCGTTGTCTTATATTTAAGATCCTGGAAACCATCACATACCAGTACAAACAAGATTCCTGCATGCACCGTTGCGGAAGTCATGGAACACTCTGTTGCGATGGTCTTGCAGCATCTTTG
Source organism: Erythroxylum orinocense (assembly GCA_025531955.1). Classification (NCBI taxonomy): domain Eukaryota; kingdom Viridiplantae; phylum Streptophyta; class Magnoliopsida; order Malpighiales; family Erythroxylaceae; genus Erythroxylum; species Erythroxylum orinocense. The sequence goes on along the minus strand of JANZLX010000004.1, from coordinate 2,332,679 downwards.
CATGGATATAAAAACAAGAATAACCAAGTTCTGTAATCTTCTTAGCCAATAGTTCCACCCGATTCACAGAGTTGCAAAAAATGATTGATTGGTTTATTTGCAGCTGCATATAAAGCAAGAATCACACCATATTCACAAAGAATAATTCAAAGCAAACAACAAAACCTAGTTTGGGCAAACCTTGGAGAAAAGAGTGTTTAGACAGTGGACTTTTTGGCGTTCTTCCACAAAAGCGTAAAACTGCGTTATACCCTTCAGAGTAAGCTCATCCATGAGATTGATAACATAAGGCCTATGTAGATATCTATCTTTGAAATCCTTGACGGTAACAGGAAATGTGGCCGAATACATTAATATCTGGCGATTTGCAGGAAGAAAACGTATCAGCTGCTCTATTGAAGGTTGAAACTCTGGAGAGAGAAGCTTATCAGCCTGAAATACAAAGATGCATGTGGCATCAGATATTTTTACCACATGATCATAAATCCATAACTTAAACAAGAGAGCAGATGAAAACAGTGTGACAACAAATCTGCTAAGAATATAACAGTAATTGTAAATTGCCAGTTCCAACTGGGAAGTAAATGAATGACATAAAATCAAGACAAGATGTGTGTTTATGCAATTATATCCAAAGTCATCCCTAAGGCTTAAACTATCAAGGGAATCTGTTATGCTACTTTTTCTAAAAGAAACTAAATTCCATACATTGAGAAGGTAATATGGTCAGTTTTTCTTCGGAGAAATACAAGCCACAAATTTTCTGTCCATTGAGATGTCAATTTCAACTTTCATTAATGATATGAGAACTCTTTGGTCAAAATACAAGAATAACTAAGTTGGGCATAGAATGTACCTCATCCATGACAAGCACTGAGCAATCTTTCAAGATGCAGACACCCTTTTTTGCAAGATCTAATATTCTTCCAGGAGTACCAACTAGTAAATGAACTGGTTGATATAAGCGCATGATGTCATCCTTTAGACTTGTACCACCTGTTGTGACCATGACCTGAATCTTCAAATGTTTGCCAAGCTCTTTACACACTTGAGACGTCTGAAGAGCCAACTCTCGTGTTGGCACTAGTATAACAACTATACATAAAAAACATACAAAATATCGATGGTTTAGAATTTAGAAAGCCAATTCAATTTTCTAGGTCAGTACTCAAAGCAAACACACCTAGTAGTTCGAAGCAAATCAGGCATCGCATTATTCTACGTTTAAACTACTCACAAAACAAACTTGAAGTAAAGATTCTTTGTGAAAGACAGAACAAAGGTCACTAAAAGAAACCAATTCCTTTCTGTATTATAGTCTCATAAAAATAAAGGCTAAAACTTTAAAAAATGTTGGACCTATTCTTGGGAAGGAGAACAAAAAAGCGAAACCATCTTACATTAAAACAAACATACCCAAACCTGTCTAATGTCCTCCATATATTAAATAAGGTAAATCCCAAACAAAGAAAATTGAATCAACCTTGAATAACATTAGTATCTTGGTCAATCTTTTCCAATGCAGGAATGCAAAAGGCAGCAGTTTTCCCCGTTCCATTTTTTGCTCTTGCTAGAATATCACTACCAGTAAGTGCAATTGGTATGCTTTCTTCTTGAATTGGAGAAGGCCGTTCAAAACCCTTCTCATATATACCCATTAACAATTCACGTTTCAGAAAATAATCTTCAAATTCATTTCCCTTTGTAGCTGTGACATCCTGATAGATGAAAATTTAAAAAGCAATCAGCACTGGTACATCAGTTTAGCAAATTATAAAATACTCTTGATAATTTTTAAGAGCCCTAACCTATTAAAAAAAATATTTGCATGTCACCAAAACTACTACTTAGAGTTTGCAATGCTTTTCAAAAAGCAGAATGAAGTTCAAAAGATGTTACTTCATTGAATTTCTTATCAAGGCCCTCATATCTGAAGGGAATACAAATCACATCTATTTATCTATATGGCATATTTTCCCAGGCAAGTGTTTGGTTTAAAAGTGCCTTGTTCCAGGTATCGAAAGGCACTGTGCCACTTTCCCTGTCTGGCACCCTGCCTTGGCACAATGACACAGCTAAGTAGATGCCTTGGCACAATGACACAGCTAAGTAGATGCCTTGGCATGTTATATGCAATTCAAGAAAGAAACAAGAACTTTTACCACACATGTCATTGTTTTATTTTTAGAGTCAAATTTGGATTAACTATAAAAACACAATCCAGAAGTGACTACGAATGTTAAAGATGTAAATGAAAGGAAATCAATCCTTGAAAATTTCCAGGGTAGTTGCATCACTAGCCACCAACATAAATATATGTCATCAACAATAACAAGCATGCAAGTGCAAAATGAACATACCTCTGTTCTGTAGCGTGTATCAGGTGCTGGTATCTTTAGCCCCGACTTCCAATCTTGAGAACTAATCAGAGAAACCAACAAAAAGCAACAACATTTCAGACTACAACTTAAAGCATACAACAACACAACATTAAACATTTTCGAATGAAAGAACAACAAAATGCAACAACCAGAAACCTTTCAGATCAAACAATTGAAAACCCATGTAAACAAACCTCGAGTCAAGGGCCTCGGACTGAACAGTTTTCTCGACCTCATCGATGGTGGACTCCGAAGGAGGTAACTGATTCCTCCTAAGCCACTGCTGCTGCTGCTGTTGCTGCTGCTGCTGTTGCTGCTGCTGCTGTTGGTATTGTTGAAACTGCTGGTGATTTTGCGCAAAGTTCCTTTGCACATAATGTTGCTGCGGAACCCTCGATTGAAAACTAGGGTTCGCGTTAATGCCTCCGCCCCTTCCGGCGCCGATCCCCGGCGGGTTCCTCCATCTACTGTTGTTCGTGTTCATTACAAAAAAAAGCCCTAACCCTAACCGAGTAAATATCTGATAAAAACACCAAATTTTTTACAGAACCTACGAACAAAGGTAATAACAAGATTCAAAATAACTACGTTTGGGCAAAGAATGAACAGGTTAGCAAATCAAAGCTACGGAGGGTCAATCTGGAAAAATTTGTACAGAAGAAGACAGTTATAAATATAAGGTACGTTGAACGGAAAAGGAGAAGACAGCGCCGAATTTGGACGGAAAAAGATCGTCGGACTTTTGAGCCGAAATGCGGCGGATCTGAGGAAAAAATGAGTTAGATGGAACAATTTAGGGTGTCGACTATTGGGGCTAATTTGGAGAAGCTACGAGAGAAGAAGAAGAAGTAGAGCGGTGGTGACAGGTATGGAGATGGTGGTGGCAAAAAAAGGCCAATTTCGAGAATGAGAAACAGCTTCAGTGTTTCTTAGGGCATCTACTCACTGTTTTTGTCTTTTCTTTTTAAATTTTTTGCACTTTACTTTCGTTTTCTTTTTAAAAATATAAAATACATTTAAATAAATTATTTTAATATTAATTTAATATAATACTAAATTACTAACAATAAAAATTTATCATTTGTAACTATAAATTACGGGTTCAATAATTTTGCTGTAAAAATATAAAAAAAGTTGCTTATATTATAACCATTTCTATACTATTTTATAATTAACAATGGTAACAAGAAATTTTACAGGAGGTTTTGAGTTCGAGTCATATAAAAAAAGAGGAAATGAGAAATTTTTCTTGTTGATGATTAATCCTCTAGCTTCTTGGGCAAAGCTCCTTAATTGAATTAATTACGGACACCTCACTTCCAATAACAATGTGAGAGTTGAAGTTATTAAAGAACTTGAGGGCTGTTGGGAGCCTGATGCTGAGCAAGGCCAGTGGTCAATCAACAATTGACTAATTAAGTATATAACGACTCTTTGTGCGCAGAAATATACAGACTTAAGAACTTGATAAATCTTGAGGTTCTATATTTACTTCTTCTAGGACTCTTGAAGTGGGCTCTTAGGGTTAGGATTAGTCCAATTAAGCTAAGATACTTAATGTAATAAATTAAAAAAAACAACGGTGATAAGAAGTTGTGCACACCGGACTAAGCTCTCCAGATTTGAAAAACTATGACAACGAGGGGTGGTCCAATTGGTTCAGATTCTTCACTTAAGACTCTCCATTAAAAGAAGGTCTTAAATTCGAGTCACGCCAAATGAGGAGAAATAAGCATGTTTCTATTGATGATCCTTTAGCCCTTGGGTATAGCTCTTTGATCGGATCAATTACGGATGTTTCGCTTCCAATAGCAGTGTGGGAGCTGGAGCTATTAGAGAATTCGAAGGCTAATGAGAACCTGATACTGAGCGGGAGGAGCTAATTATCAATTATCAGTTAAACAATTAAGTATGTGAAAATTTCTTGTGCGCAGAAATGTACAAGCTATGTTGGAACTCGAGAGATTTTGAAATTTTAGATTTAACCCCGTTAAGTTCTTGGGATAGAGTTATGGGGCTTAAGATTAGATTGGAAAGCTAAAATATCTAATGTAATCCTCTAGGCTCTTGAGAAACTGTTGAATAGGTGCGAAAAATGAGTCCATGCCTGAAAAAGACGGACCAATTTAGTTTGGCCACGTAACACACGGGCTTGTTGAAGTGACTGACAGGTCAATCACGAAATCTACTCATGGTAACTGCTGTTCTCGATGTCAGTGTAACCCACTACGTTGTGATAACTCAACTTTGTCCCTGACTACGATCATCACTGTTACGCTCTCGGTGATCGGAATTCGCGGGAACTGAGGTTGTCTCCGTCGATGGACGGTCAAGATTTGGATGAAATCCACGACTGCGTGATCAAACCTGTTAGCTTTTGAGCTCTTTTTTTTTTCTCATTAAATGGTTAGGAGCTAATGAGGTTGTGTTTGGATTGCAAGAAACAGAGCGTGAATCCAAGACGGAGAAGGAATAAGGTGTACATAGGATGTGGTGCTGGGTTTGGAGGAGACAGGCCAATGGCGGCGCTCAAGTTGCTACAGAGAGTCGAACAACTTGACTACTTAGTCCTAGAATGCTTAGCGGAGCGCACTCTCGTTGATCGTTATCAGGCAATGCTCTCCGGCGGCGTGGGTTATGATATTCGCAGTAATTTTCCGTTCCATGAAGAGTTAAGTATATCTTTCGCCTGTTCATATTGAAGTTCATATTGCTCTTTGTTGATCCTTTTTGGGTAGTATCGGAGTGGATGCATTTGCTCTTACGTTTGGCTGTGGAAAGAGGGACTCGCATAATAACCAACATGGGTGCAAGTAAGAATATGAAACAATCTGGTTCTTGTAGACATTATGTTGTTGCTTCTTCTGTGTTCTTGATGACGGAGTTCCTTGTTCCTTCTTGGTTATGTGGTTAGTGGATGCTGTTGGTGCGCAGGAGAGGGTTTTGGAGATAGCTAGCAGTTTGGGTCTTAGTGTTTCTGTTGCTGTAGCTCATGAGGTTCCTTCATGGAAATCAGGTAGAACCCTAGTTTTATTTTCAGTAGAAAGCCTGATTCTCTAATGTTTCTGAATTATGTGACTGAGGATGTGTATACTTTGTTGATATCCAGGCTCAGAATCCTCACCATATGTGATGGAAGGTGTAAGAATCTGATACTCCTGTTAACACATGCTTTTGTCTTCTGTCATCTTCTTGAGGTTAATGAATATTAGTTTGAATCAACAAAGGGCATAAGCACATATCTGGGAGCAGCTCCCATTGTCCACTGTCTGGAAAAGTATCAAGCTAATGTTATAATCACTTCCCGGGTTGCTGATGCCGCTTTGTTCTTGGCTCCGATGGTATGATAGCTTATTATTTTGCAATCAATTTCATCCATTGTTTGCCTCTTTCGGGGCCTAATAATGTTTGTTCTTCTGTCTTATGTTAATTTGTTGATCAAGCTTTTATGCTCTCATAGTACCAAATATTGCAGCAGAACTCCTTGCAAAACCTCCTGCAGACAGTGTTTTGCATCCTTGTGTTTAACTCTATCCATAGAGTAATCTCACTGACTGTGCTGTGATGATTAGGTATATGAACTAGGCTGGAATTGGAATGATGTGAAGGAGCTAGCTCAAGGCTGTCTTGCAGGCCACCTACTTGAGTGTGGTTGTCAACTGACCGGGGGATACTTCATGCACCCTGGTTAGTTTTTTTTCTTTCTTTGGCTTAAATTTCTGCAAGAAATTCATTATCATGCAATTGTGGTATTCGTTTAAAGTTTTAGACACGCAAGACCTGATGTTCTGCATCTTCTTTAGGGCAGGTGACAAGTACCGGGATTTTTCGTTTCAATCGCTCCTGGATCTATCACTTCCTTATGCAGAAATAGGTTTTGATGGGGAAGTTGTTGTAGCAAAAGCAGAAGGTAGTGGTGGGATGTTGAATTTCTGTACCTGCGCCCAACAGCTTCTGTATGAGATAGGCGATCCATGTGCTTATATAACCCCTGATTTGGTAAGTTAGATGGACATGATCAAGGGCTTGCAATAGATTATTCTATAAAAGGGTTGAAATTTTGTAACTAAATACAGGTGATTGATATCCAAGATGTAACATTTCACCCATTATCAAGCTGCAAAGTTCTCTGTGGTAGAGCAAAACCATCGACCAGACCAATACCTGATAAACTCCTACAATTGTCACCAAAGGTACGTTCTCTGCACCACAGAATTTAGGCGAGGCATGAATGGATTTAATCAAGGAAATTGGGAAGATCAGTTATTTCTTTTCTAATTGCTCTATATACGTGTGTTTGTATGGGATCTAATTATCTAAATATGGTATTACATCATGAAATACTAGTATCTTGCTCTTTCCCCTCTCCCCCTCTTCCTTGCTGAGTAAAACGAAGTTATATTGCAACCCAGCTCACATGTCCTGGCAATGCTCATCCAGTACTTCTGATTGCTTCACTCTTCCTGATTGTCTTCCTCTAATTTTTCATTTTTCAGGACTGTGGATGGAAAGGATGGGGAGAGATATCCTATGGAGGGCGCAACTGTGTGAAGCGAGCTGAAGCTGCTGAGTTTCTTGTGAGGCCATTGTTTTCTTTCCCTGATTCATTCTTCTGAAATCACATCTTTAGTATGAATTAACAGTCTGTTCATATTTTATCAGGTAAGGTCATGGATAGAAGAAGTATGTCCTGACAGTAGTAGTAAAGTAGTTTCATACGTCATTGGCCTCGATAGTGTGAAAGCCACAAGCAAAACTCCGGCAGGGGACTCTGTAGAAGATATAAGGTTACGCATGGATGGATTGTTCGAGCTGGAGGAGCAAGCAATTCAATTTAAAAGAGAGTTTACAGCTTTGTATACAAATGGACCAGCTGGTGGTGGTGGTATCAGGTGGATTACTTCCCAGCTCTGCAACTTCTTCTTTACTTGCAGCTTGAACCTTATTCTTGCTTGCCTCTTATTAGGAATAACAATTAGCCGGATCAGGCTCAGGCCCTCTAAGGCCCAAGTCTGATTCTGTTTGCTTGATTGAATTTAAACTTTTTTTTATCCTAATCCAATCAAGACTATTCTGAACAGGTTCAAATGAACTCATTAAAGTCGAAGAAACAAAATAATTAGGACTGACTACATACATGAAATATTTCGAACCACATTCAGGCTTAATCTAAGTCCAAGTCTGATTAAATCTGATTTGTCCTGTTAGCTTCGACTGAGATTAGATCAGACCAGTTCAGCTTTAAACCTTTTTGCCATCCCTGCTCATTATGCCATCCTAATTACTCTCTTCTTATTTTCATGCGAAGCACTGGACACAAGAAAGAGATAGTCCTGGAAAAACAGTTGGTACTCTCTTATCTGTCTCTATCTAGCTAAATAGGATATATAATATTCTTATGGATAATGAGATACTCATTTGCTCATATTTAGGTCGATCGCAAGCATGTTTTCTGGAGGACTGCCATCAAGTGTACTGGCCCTGGAGCTGCATCAAAACCCTCCTGTAGTTCCTTTGAACCTACATTGCCGTCACTTGAAAAAGCTGACACCCTGACTGATTTATATGTAGAATCCTCCTCCCAAGCAGCCAACACCATTCCTGCACCATCAGGCAGGAAGATTCCGCTTTATGAAGTAGCACACAGTAGGGTGGGAGACAAAGGAAATGACATGAATTTCTCAATCATCCCACATCATCCTCCAGATATCCAGAGATTTGAGTTGATTGTAACAGAGGAATGGGTGAAGGAAGTTGTATCGGTTCTTCTGAAAAACTCTTCCTTCGCAAACACCTTAGACTCAGAAGCCATCCTGCAGAGACACAGATGGGTAGATGAAAATGTTAAGGTGGAGATTTACCGAGTCAAGGGTATCCATTCCTTGAACGTTGTTGTCCGGAATATTTTGGACGGCGGCGTCAATTGCTCTCGGAGGATTGATCGACATGGAAAGACAATCTCAGACCTTATACTGTGTCAAAAAGTTGTATTGCCACCATGATTGCTTACAATTAATGACGACAGTAAGCAGGAGTCGGAGTTCAGATCAAGGATTGACCTTTTCTTACAAGTCTAAGCTTGGAGTCTTGTTGAATATATAAAACTAATTAAATTAACTTTACACAACAACTTAAATTATTGTGATAAAACGGTTACTTAATATAGTATTAGAATCTTTATAATCAAGTGGTTGTGAATTCAAATTTTACCAATCACCTATTATTCAACATAAGGTAGAGTGAGCCTTTATAAGTTTTAAACTCAAAGGGCTTTACTTAAAAGGGTATGTTAGTGAATATATAAAATTAATTAAATTGGTTTCACACAACAGCTTAAACTATTGTAATAAAATGGTTACTTAATATAAAGTTTAATATAAAGTTCAATCGAGATCAAACGACAGAAAAGTAACATCATTTTATCAAATTGATTTGGTCATTTGAGCGATGTTTAGTGATATAATTTGTCATCCTTAATTTTGCCCACTCTTGCGAAGTGTTTATCTCTTATAAAATCGATTAGAACTTAATTAGAATTATAATAAATAATGATTAAAAAATTTAGTTGTAGGCTTGCAGCTGAAATCTCACACTAAAGTGAGGTCGGGTTTAGTAATACGTAACTTTATTTTTACTTAATAAAAAGATTGTTTTTAATAGAGTCATTTTGAAAATTGTGACAAAAAGATATTACAAAAATTATACATATATGTTAAAAATGAAATTTCATTAATAATAATAATTAAAAAAAATTGAAAACACTAACAACTTATCAATAAGATCCCAACAAGATGCACACATCAAAATAATCACATATAAATCCAACCTTTCAAACAACCATACAGATGCAGTCTACCAAACAATCACGAAGATGCATTCAAGAATTAGTGGTTGGGAACTAGAACCAGAGATGAGCTCGTTCCTAGATCTCGGAAAACTCCACTTCACTACCTGCAAGAAAATATGTGAAGGAAAACAACAGTATAAAATAATAGGCGTTGTCAACTTCCTATCCCAAAGTATGACTTCACGGAGCTTGAAATCCTAACGAGTAGAGATTTTCATGAAGAAAGAAAACTGTAACTTTCACGAAGTAAAGAATTGGAAGATGACCTTCACAGGCCCACGACGATTGTAACTTTCCTTTCCCAGAACAAAAAATTGCAACTTCTAAAATGCCAAAAAAGAAAAAACTCTACAGGAAACAACAACCCAAATGCAACCTCACTATGCAATGCAACAAACAGAAGAGGGAGACCATACAATATGTACCCATATGCATAACCTTTAAACATCTTAAAGAACAAACCAAACTCACCGAAATAAAATACAAAGTGATCAAAGCAAAGTAAACCCAAGAGGCAAATCCCACAAGAACACAAAATCAGAATGCATATATGGAACAAGCACGAAAAACCTCAAAAGCAAAAGCAGCACAAAAAAACACAAACTATTAAAGATCGAAACTGTCGGAAACCCGAGTGACAGTAAGGAATCAGGAGCAAGGAAACACCTGGAAACCTGGAAAGGTTACAAGAATAAGCTACTAATTGCTCTCAAGAAGGTGAGAATCAATAGTACCTCGAAGGACGTTAAAGCTCGTGATTGACTTCGGGGTCTAAATCAAGAAGCCGTAACGGTTTTTTTTTTTTTGATTTACTTTAATAAAGAAAGTTATTAAGATTATATTAAGATTACTTTATTAAAATAAATCAATTAATTTATATTTAATAATTTAAAAAATTAAGATTAGTTTATTAAAATAAATCAATTATTTTATATTTAATAATTTTTTAAAAAAGTTTAATTTTTATGAAAAATTACAAACTCTTTTAATTATATTTCAAAATTTTAATTTTATTCGATCTTTAATCAGTTTAATAACAAATTAATACAGGTTGAACTTTTTACTTATTAAACATTTTGTCTTATTAATTTAACTTTTGATTCGGTTTTAAAAACGTTAATAATAAATTATACGCTTGTATAATTTTTTAGAAAAAACTTTATAAAATGCAACAATAACACTTCCTTACAAAAGATTATTATATATATATAATAGCTACTACCCAAATATTATGATAAGTAAGTACTCAATTATAATTACAAATATTTTTTTCTAACATTATTTTCTTTATTAAAAGTTTTCTATAATTTAACTATATTTAATTTTGGCTCTTTTAACTTAAAAGTCTAATTGAAAACATATTTGAATTGAATTAGAATAAGTGAGAAAGGAAAATTTTTTAAAGTATAATTTTCTTTTAGATGAATTTGATAATTGACATCTTTGATACACCACCTATTTATGTATATTAGAAATATAATGTTAATTAAATCCTAATAATTATATTATTACACATAGATTAATATTTTATTTATCAATAATATTCTTCATTTATTCTATAATAGATTAATAACCACCATTATAAAGTATATGATTTATTTGATGGAATTGCATATTTTTTAAAGGGAATAACCAATTTTAAAGTGCTCAACTTTTTAAGGTTTTTTTCAATACAATGTCTTAATTTTAAAAATTTTCAATTGAAGATCAAATTTTGAAAATTTTAACAATTCAATTCAAAATATTAATTCCGTGAAAATTTACTAATTTAAATAACCGAATTTTTGTTGTTCATAATATGTAGTTGTTCACCTAAAAAAAGGTCTCTATTTTTCAGGTGGACATGTATATATATTATGCATAGCAAAAATTTCATTAACTAAAACAACAAATTTCTAACAAAATTAATATTTTGAATTGAACTGTTAAAATTTTAAAAAGTTAATCACTCATTAAAAAAATTTAAAGGCTTAGACACATAATAGAAATGTTCAAGATCGGTCACTCGTTTCTTAAACTCTATTTTTAGTTCAAAGGTTATTTTAGATTAAAATCTTGTAATTGATTACTATAGAATAAATTTATTCTTATATTTCAAATATGTGAAAAGAAATGTATTTTGATATAAAATTCAATATTTTAAAAATTATAACATAGTTAATATGTAAAATTGTCATATATTCTTTGATAAATCAATTATAGTTTTTAAAATGATAAAATATTATAATTGGTTGATATATAACATTATCCTTATGTTTCAAATATTGATATAATTTTTTAATATTTTGTATTAAAATATAAAAAAGAAAACTTTTTTTAATTTAACTACCAAAATAAACAAAAAAATAAAAGCTTAGTTTGACTTATATCTTAAGCAATTCTTAAAAATAACTATAACCACAGGAAATTGCAAATTTTCTCACCTCTTATACATTTCAATCCCCTAGAAAATTTTCCAGGGAAAAAGTCAGAACTTCCAACCTTCATTTGCTCCAGTCCAGTCAGAAAACATCCAGAATTAGGGACTTAACATTCCAATTTTACCTCATAATATTGGGATCTCCAATCACGTGTCCAGTTCAATCCATTGCAAGTAAAAGGCAAAGAGTTCTCTTATATTCCATATAAAAATCAGTTTTTCTTTTAGACATTAATAAAGATCTTTGTTTTAATTTCATGCAACTGATCTGAGGGTAACTGATAAATAATCTCCAGGGTGTTTTTTTTATATAAATTTTCTGTTTATCCTCAGACAAGCTGAGCAGAGATTAGTTTTTCTTTTTTCGATTTTCTTTTCCAAGGAAACAAACAGAATGTCATTCACTGGAACTTTGGACAAATGCAAGGCCTGTGATAAGACTGTTTATGTTGTTGATATGTTGTCTCTTGAAGGCGTGCCTTACCATAAATCCTGTTTCAAGTGCAGCCATTGCAAAGGCACTCTTGTGGTAAGTATTTTCTTCTTCTTTTTTTAATCCCTTTCTTTCTTCGTGATATGAAAAACTTGTTAATGGCAGATGAGCAACTATTCCTCCATGGATGGAGTCCTCTACTGCAAGACTCATTTTGAGCAACTTTTCAAGGAATCTGGCAATTTCAGTAAGAATTTCCAGACAGGTAATGTCAACCTTTTCTGTTTTTTTTCTTCTCAGGATCTGAAACTTGCTTGAATTATAGATGATTCAGGAACTAAAACTATGCTCTTTTTATGGTTTGATCTTGTAGGAAAATCTGACAAGAATCAGGACCTGGTATAGTAATATCCTCACAATTTTGTATCCAAATTTACCTGATGTAAAAAATCTTATATACACCAACAATGACACTAAAAAATTTGTTTTTATGATATCTGTACAGTCTAGGATCCCCAGCAAATTGTCTTCCATGTTCTGTGGAACTCAGGACAAATGTTCTGCTTGCGGGAAAACAGTGTATCCACTGGAGAAGGTTGGTTTTTGGAGTTCTGATGCTTCTTAGTATAATCAAAATCTGATCTTTTGAACTGGGTTCTTTTTATTATTTCGATTGGTTTAAGAAATCTGATGCTCCTTAGTATTAATAAAAAAATCTGATCTTTTCAACTGGGTTCTTGTTAATTATTTCGATTGGTTCAAAAGATCTGATGCTTCTTAGAATAATTAAAAAAATCTGATATTTTCAACTGGGTTCTTGTTATTGTTGCGACTGGTTTGAAAAAGCTGTTGCTTCTTAGTATAATCAAACACCGATCTTTGCAACCGGGTTCTTGTTACTATTTCGATTGGTTTAAGAAATCTAATGCTTCTAAGGATGATAAAATCTGATCTTTTCAACTGGGTTCTTGTTATTATTTCGATTAAATTAAGAAATCTGATGCTTCTTAGTATAATCAAAGTCTGATCTTTTCAACTCGGAACTAATCAAAATCTGATCCTTTTCAACTGGGTTTTAATCATAATCTGATATTTTCAACTGGGTTCTTGCCATTATATGGATTAGGTGACACTGGAAGGAGAATGTTACCACAAGACGTGCTTCAGATGTGCTCATGGAGGGTGTGCACTCACACCCTCATCATATGCTGCGCTTAATGGAGTCCTCTATTGCAAGCATCACTTTGCTCAGCTTTTCCTGGAGAAAGGAAACTACAACCATGTCCTGGAAGCCGCCTCTCAAAAGCGAACTTCCTCTACGCCGCCTCCTGAACCGGTGGAGGGCGGAGCAGATGAACCAGTTCCGGCTGCCGATGATGAGGAAGACAAAACACACGAGGATTCTTAAAGTTCTAAGGCACAAAACACGCTTGCCAATGAGTTGCATTTTCCTTCTTTTGGCAATTTTGACAAAAAGAGAGACACATTTTTGGGTCATTGATCCTATCACTGATTTACAGTTTGTACGTCTTATTATTAAAAAAATCTTTATTTTTTAGTTGCTTATGTTATTCTATTCCCCTAACCCAAAATTGATGTATCTTGTTCCTCTTAGCAACTCATTCACTAATTCGGGAAGAAAAAAACTAAATGAGTTTGATGTAAAGGAAAACAAGAGGTGCAATAATTTTCGGTACAGGTGAATACGACTCATGTTATTTTACTACATTTAATTATTTATATTTTATAGCTAAAATTCTCATTTTAAAATATTTTAAAATATTTAATTAAACTAGGCCTTTAAAATATAATTAACTCAAATATTTACATTAATTTTGAATCTAATTAGATTGGATGGATGTTTTGATAAAAAATTAACATTTTCACAATAATATTTATAAAAAATAAAAAATTCATTTAATAGATATTTTAAATTTAAATTTATAATAAAGTATATCATTATTGTGTATTTTTTGTCAACTATATATAAATTACTTTTTGAATTGATACTTATTTGATCTAATTTGAATAAAATTAAAAAAGGCTCTAATTAATAATTTATTTTCTCTATGCTTCGACAATTTCAAATCAAAATAATAATTTAAGAGGAATTAGTGAATGTGCTTGAATAGAACAACAAAAATTTAGCATTAAACATTTGAAGTGTAAAACTAATTAACTATTTTCTATTTTATATCAAGAACATCTACAACACCTTGTAGAAATCCTATTGAGAGGAAGTTTAGTAGTACACAATTTTACTTCTAAGTAATAGAGATGTTTTCAAATTATCATCACCATCATATTCAGTCCAAAGTCTCACAATAAAGTGAAGTATAAGAAAATGTGATAGTACGCAGCCTTACCTTTACATATTAAAGAAGTTATTTTCAAATGATCAGTGCAATTAAGTAAGGACAAAACATAAAAATAAAAATAAAATAATATAATGTAATGTAATATAAAAATAAAACTATTTTATCAATACATACTATAATTTATATTGCTTGTTACATTTATTTATCTATATGATAGATAATTCCCATCTTATTTTGAATTTTCTACTTATTAACACTAATCTAGTAATAACAAATTTATTTTTATATTTATTCAAAAGACTCGTCCCCTCGAACATCCTTCAGCAAGTCGTCTTCTTCCTCATCCACACCATTTTTGATGCTTGAGGTGTGATTGGAGTCAAGCTACTTGGAAGCAGTAATTCAAAACCTTTTTTAGTGGTTAACACTTCAAATACAACTCCTTTTCTTGAAGATGCGCCTCCAGGAGCTGAAGATGGCACCTTCCTTATGCAACTTGTCGAGCTAGAATGTTAGTTGAGGCCAAATATCGAATACCTTCGCCGCTGTTCACTCAAGTTTCAGCTGGATGGAAACTTGAAGCTTCTGATCTTCAATTTGAAATTTTCGTGTATGATATGTCTCCAAAACAACAACTCAGATTGCTCATAGGAAAATGTGAATGTATGGAAGATGATTTTGTGTAAATTGAAAATGAGTGTAGCACTTCTATAGCATCCGAATAATGAACTTCAATTTTGCAAATTCTGTGCATGAAATCTACTTTAGCTATTCATTCTCCAACTTCTGACTTTCTGAATGAACTAAAATGATGTGAAAATTTAACTAACAGATCAAGAGAACTGATATGAAATTTGTGAAAAAAAATTGAATTTCGGTATTCACTCACAAAACTAACTCCAAGCTAGTATCAGTTTTTTTTTAACAAAACAGAACACTCACAAAATGCTTCTTCAAATACTCAACTTCTTTACTTGCTATTGGAACACAAAAAAAACAACAATGAATCATAAGAAAATTGAAGCTTGAAAGAAAATGATCTTGTATTGAAGGTTTTCTGATTTTTTTTCATAGATATCAGAAAGTGAAAGTGAGGAGCTTTATAATTAGCTCTTGCATGTTCTGATACAATTTGATTCTAAACTGGAAGATAAAGTCTTAGACTGATGAATAAAACTAGACTAGTACAAATATTTCCTGATTTAGCAAGACACAAAAGTAACTTTCTTTGTCTTTAGCATAACTAAACTAACATTGAAAAAGCTGAAACTTGTAACAGTAGGTAGCATTTTCTGGAAAAACAGCAGACATGAAGAAAGTGCTGCATAATGATCTGTCCACATAATGATCTGTCCATATCTTCATTAATTAATCCTAACAACATCCTTATAGCTTGATTCTTGTTCAGCAACATTAAACAGTCAACTTGCACTTCATTGCTTCAATTTGTTCTATTTCTTCTGGTTACTTCTTGGTTGCTTTTCCCTCCAAGTAACTAACTCGAATTCTCAACTTGTGCTGTGCACCCGATGAGTTTGCATCTACTTCTTTCATTTTTCATTCTTCTCTCTGCCGTGTGCTGCATTCGTCTAATCTTTAACGTCATTGATTTGATCCATGTAGCCTTGAATTATGCTTAGGATCATTAATTCCAATCTCCATTTGCACTTGAGCTCCTTCATCTTTTCCTTCAACTTTCTTTTCTTCCTAACTTTTACTGACATTGCCAAATCTTCTACCATTTTTAACACTTCAGGTTGCACAAGACAACTCAATTCAACAATTTCCAATCAACTGCCTCTTTACGGATCAGGATAAGCTCTACCAGGAATTGGTAAATGTTTAAGGAAGTGAAAAGATTAAGGAGGAGCATCTATCCTAACTTCCATACTTGAATTCTGTCTTTCATGAAACTATTCAGAAGTACAGTCCCGCTTCGGTTATACCCTTGCGATACAACAAGACGTTGTAGTTTGTCTTGAGAAGTTTAGTGGTTTATTAGGATGGACAATCGCTGACTAATTTTGTCTGATATTCACTAACGCAGATTGCTGTTAATATGTATGGATGTAACATGGATAAGAAAAGGTAGAAGAATCCTGAAGAGTGGAACCCTGAGAGATTTCTTGATGGAAACTATGATCCTTTGGACCTGTACAAGACGATGGCTTTTGGGGCTGGAAAGAGAACATGTGCAGGAGCTCTTCAAGCAATGTTGATTGCTTGCACATCAATTGACAGGTTAGTGCAAGAATTTGAGTGGAGAATGAAAGATGGTGAAGAAGCAAATGTTGATACTTACGGACTAATAACTCGCAAGCTTCATCCCTTACATGCCATGATAAAGTCTAGGATCGTATAGGAACGAACGATAATGGCTATGGTTTCTTAAAAGGTTGTCTTGCTTTTTTTCTGGAACTTGTATCTTCATGTTTCCAATTTTTGTAATAACCGCATCTATCACAGTAGTGTTGTGCTAGAAGCCTGGAACGATACAGTCCTCGTTTTCGAATAATGATGTCAGTTTAGATGTTTGTGACAGATCCTCCAACACCCGCACTACTTCCTCCTCCTCCTCCTCCTCCGCTGCGTCAACTTCAACATAGACACCCCCATGACTCAGTCTTTACCATTAAGGTTACCTGCTAATAACAGTACTGATTATGCTTTGCTTATTGTGAACATACACGTTCCTGATGAGGTTTTTAATCTTAAATTATATCCGCAATTCCTGTTAAATCAACAATATTGATTGTAACATCATAATTCAACCTTGTCTGGTTGATCCAGACGGAACCCAAATCGAGCATGGCCGGTTGGTCCGAGTCGTATAACTGGCTTCAAGACTATCAAATACAGGCATGGAATAGATTTACCTGACAGATAAACAGTTCGGGAAGTTCCTCCCCTGCGAAACACAACATAAAATGTTGGAAGTCCAATCATCTGAGAAGCTAATGTTACGAAAATTCATTAGAATACTTTACATTGAATCCAACTCCAGAGTTGAGGTTGTGAAACGCAGGGTAGTAAGCTTTTTGCCGTGAGCCAAGGATCTTGCGTGTTGAGTTTAGTCCTTCTTGTTTATCAAAACCCTCTTCACTAGCGTCCCTATGGGGGCTTCAAAACATCGGCGATATGAATAAAGTTGGCGTCCATGCCATCGACGACTTCGCCTCCCTGGAAGCTAGCCTCGGCGATCTTTGGCCTGAAGGTGTCAGCACCTCCGGCGTCGACACATAAGGGGTTGCTAGAGTTGATATAATGTATATAAATTAATTAAATATTTTTTATACAATGATTTTAATTTAATTTTTATTTTTTGGAGGTTGAAGCCTTTGTAGATGATTCTAGTTGGTTGGTGTGAGTTCATCGAACCTGGCACTCCCAATACAATTGACTCGAATCAAAATAGATAGTTATAATTCTTAAGTAGTAATTAAGTAATAACGTAATTTAAATAAACTATTTAATATAATTCTTTCACAGTTGTGCTTGTGAAAGAATCCAATATTACATTAGAGTCTATTATTATGTTGATATTGAAATTATTTTACTGCTGGACATGTTAGATGTTACTGCAGAATTGTGTGGATTTTGTAGATTGAAGAAAATAAAAGAATAAGGTTGTTGCATGTTTGAATTGAAATGGTGATTGTATTATTGTAGTGGAACTTTATTGTAGTGGGACTCTTATTATGTGAAGGATTTGTGCACCTCTTTAATCTACAACAAAAATCAATCTCTCAAGTGTGTGTGTGGAATTTAGTGGATGTGTGTATGTGGCATACTGTAGGTGTGCATTAACCGAAGTTTGAGAACTAAAAAGTGTGCAGTGGGCATTAATGACATATGAAAAATACAAAGCTTAAGTTAGAGAAAAATCCCTCTTGACATCAATGGTTTTTACGAAAATTCAAAGAAGCAATAAATGCCAGCATCATTTGCTTTATGCAAATTCAATGAAGCAATAAATGCCACTGTTTTTGTTAGTTGCATTACAATCACGTAAGAGCAGAGGAGTTGGTCATACGCAGTGGGTGTGTATTGTGTATGTCTTGATCTATAGTTGAAGAAGAGCTTATGTTGTCGTGAGAGGAGTTAGGGTGCAGTGGTAAATACCGTGGGTCATTTTCTATTTTCTAGACTTGGTGTCTTGGGATTGTGAGTGATTTCTTGGCTACATCATTTTTTATTGGTTCAAGAATTATTAATTGATTTCTTTATGGGTTGCATATCCTTTGGTTGGTGAATGTGTTATCGGTGCAGTTGTTGCTTCGTGTTGGTGTTTATGTAAATCAACTCATTGTTGTTGTGACGACTTTAAATTGATTTCCTTTCGGAAAGTTGTTCTTCTCTTTTATCTCAAGTGTTTTTTGTTTTTATTCTTAGTTGATTCATCACTTGAGTTATTTGTTTATTGTTTTTCGTTAAAATATTGATTTAAAAAATCATCTATTGAGGTTAACACGAGTTGGTCATGTTATTGGGTGTGAAATTCTTTCACAGGAAGTGAGGTTAAGAGATGGTATTAAGGGTTGGGTGGTGTCGGCTGAGTATAACCTTGGGTAAACTTATTGTTCTTCGGTGAAGGCTATTAAGCTAGGTGAGGGCCTTATAGACGTAGGTAAGGTGTGCCAAACTAATTTACCAAATTTTCGGTATTGATTTATTTTTGGTTCTCTCAATTTTTCTGACTTTTTTTTGTTTACTAGAAATGAATTGGAAAGTTTGTAAAACTACCTCCTTCGGTTTTTCAATTGGTATCAGAGAGAGGTCACCGATTCAGAACTTGGTAGCAAGTTGATGCAGATCCTAGTTTCGTAAACATGGGCATAAAAGAAGGAGCATCAATTATCAGGCCACCGCTATTGGACGGTTACAATTATCCTGCATGGAAACACAGGGAACAAGAGCATGGAACTCGATAGTACATAGGTGGACGCATTCGATGATCACTGATAATAAAGGAGAGGCAGTTCAAAAAGATTCATCTAAATGGAAAGAGCCGCAGAAGAAAGTGCACTTGGAAACTCAAAAGCAATGCATGCGATATTCAGTGCTGTTGAAGAAGGACGCTTATCAATGATATCAGCCTATGAATCAGCTAAAAAGCGTGGGAAGCTTTGTAGAATATTCATGAAGTGTTCAAATCTATGATGACGTCAAAACTACAAATGTTAGCTGTGAGGTTTGAAGAACTGAAGATGGATAAAAATGAGACTATTGAAGACTTTCATGAAAGATTGCGAGATATAGCGAATCAGGTATATCAACTCGGGAAGAAATATTCCAATCTGAAATTA
Organism: Erythroxylum orinocense; assembly: GCA_025531955.1. Classification (NCBI taxonomy): domain Eukaryota; kingdom Viridiplantae; phylum Streptophyta; class Magnoliopsida; order Malpighiales; family Erythroxylaceae; genus Erythroxylum; species Erythroxylum orinocense. The sequence continues at coordinate 2,312,975 of JANZLX010000004.1, read as the reverse complement.
GTCAAGAAGACATTAAGATCATTACCTCCGAGATTTATTCCGAAAATTACAGCAAGAGAGGAGGCCCAAGACATTAATGACTTGCCATTGGAGAAGGTAATTAGAACTCTTACCAATTTCGAAATGAATTTGTTGAGGGACAATCAAGAGAAGAAGAAAGGATTAGCATTGTAAGCCGAGATTGGTAAAGTCATGAATGACTTAGAAGATGAATTTGATGAGAATGAGGATATAGAGCTATTAACACGAGAGTTCAGTAAGTGGCTGAAGATAGTAAAAAAGGATAGACCCGAGTTTAGCAAAAAGGCAGGAGCTCATCGAATAACAATTTCAAACAAGACAAAACTCAAAAGAGAGAAACAAAGTTAACTAGAATTCAATGCCATAAGTGTCAAGGCTTCAGACATGTTCAAACAAAGTGTGCTAACATTTTGAACAAGAGAAAAGGAAAATCCTACACAAGCACTTGGAATGATAACAAATCCGGAAGTGAATAAGAAGTTATAAATAGTGATGTGTTAGTTACTTTGTATAGCAAAAGTCCAATTACTTATTTAACAATAACCAAGAAGGAAGTAACTGAAGACAAAAAAGTGAATAAATTGGGAAATTTTGGAAAAAAAACATAGACGATTCAGCTCAAAGCTCGCTCTCAGATTATGACAGTGATGAAAGTGGTTTAGGTGATAAAAAAGAGAACATTTACGAGGCTTACGAATTAATGTATAACAAATGGGTGAAAATATGTAGAAAGAATAAAAGATTGAGGGAAGAGAATCTCTCCATGAAGAACACCATCTAAGGGTTAAAAAAGAAATTGATGTTGACGTTAGATGAGTTTGGTGAAGCTAAAATGAAATTGTTAAGTATTGAAAAGGGTTTGAGAATGTTGAATAGAGGCATAAAAAAACTAGATAAGTTGATAGAAATTGGTAAAGTTAAAAGGGATCTTCAAGGCATTAGCTATAAGGGTGAGTGTTCCAAAGTAAATGAGGAGAAAAATAATATGTCCAGATCTGTCCGAGAAGAAAAAACATTGAGAAAGAATCGAAGGTTTGTACCCACACGTCATTTTTGTGGAGTTATCGGGCACATAAGATTGAGATGCTATAAGAAATTACAAATGATGTTTCAAAGGGGTCAGAATCGAAAATTTAGACACTCTCCATTAAATTTCCAACAGCAACCCATGTTACCGAAGCACACTTGGATTAGAAAGGGTCAATTACAGACACAAAGACATTGTGAAGGAAAAACAAGAAGTTGTCTAGATTCACAGTTAGTTACTGTTTGTAAAGTAACTGGTCATACAGAGGACAAATTAGTTCCTTTAGAAGAAGAAACCGATGACCGAGATAATGTGACAAGGAATAAGCTCAGGTTTGAAATTCTTCGAGAGGCATAAGGACTGTGTATTTTACATTTTTGAAGTATTTTTTGTGTTGTTTAAAAAAAAGATGAAACGTAACAAAAAATTGTCTTATTTTGTATTTTAGTTTTATGTTGCCATTTTTGTTCCATTTTTTTGGGGAGTTTGCATTGTGACTTTTATTTGGCCCCATCGAAGACTCTTTAGCTCTCTCATCAGTATGGATCTCTCTCCGGTATCTCTCTCTCTTTCTAGCATATCTTTCAATGTTTTGAATGGTGGTAATTTGTCTTCTTGGCATGCTTATGATTCTTCCACTGCACCTATTATTGATTATTATGATTATGCATTTTGATACTGTTTTGTCCTAAGGGGGAGACATTAGATTGTATTATGGTGAATGTTCTATTCAGGGGAAGATTTTAAGGTATATGCGTAACTATTCGTCGTGCTTTTTGGCATCTTTTTGTCCCAAGGGGGAGAAATTTGGATGATTTCATAATTGTGGTGTTCTTTGGAAATTGATATTTGATGATGGGAGAGTTTTTTTTTCATCTCATGTGGATTGTGCATTTGATAGTTATATGTCCAATTATGTTATTTAGGGGGAGTTTTATATTTGTGACAAACAATGACAAAAAGGGAGATATTGTTAAGATATAATATATATCTTTTTTTTAGTTTTGACATTTTAATTGGACATATAAAATCTTAATTATAGTGGGATTCAAAAATTGTGGTTGTCACACTTGTGTTTGTGAAAGAATTCTACACTACATTGGAGTCTATTAACATGTTGATATTGGAATTGTTTTACTGCTGGACACGTTAGATGTTACTGTGGAATTGTGTGGATTGAAGAAAATAAAGGAATGAGGTTGTTGCATGTTTGAATTGAAGTGGTGGTTGTATGGTTGTAGCGAGACTCTGTTGAAGTCGGACTCTTATTGCATGAGGGATTTGTACACATCTTTAATCTATGGCATAAGTCAATGTCTCAAGTGTGTGTGCAACATTGATGTGTGTGTGTGACATACAGTGGATGTGCATTAATTGAAGAGTAAAAATTAAAAAGTGTGTAGTGGGTGAGCAGTAGGCATTAATCACATATGGAAAATATAAAGTTTATGTGAGAGAAAAAGCTTTATTGGCATCATTGGTTTTTACGAAAATTCAAAGAAGCAATAAATGCTAGCATCATTTGTTTTACACAAATTCAATGAAGCAACAAAAGCCATTGTTCTTGTTGGCTGCATTACAATCACGTAAATATAGAGAAGCAGCTTATGCGGAGTTGGTCTTATGCAGTGGGTGTGTATTGTGCGTGTCTTGATCTATAGTTGAAGAAGAGCTTGTGTTGTCGTGAGAGGAGTTACGGTGCAGTGGTAAACACCGTGGGCCATTTTTTTTCTAGACTTGGTCTTCTGGGAATTGTGCGTGATTTCTTGACTGCAGCATTTTTTATTGGCTCAACAATTATTAATTGATTTCTTTATAGACTGCATATACATAGGTTAGTGAAAGTGTTATCGGTGCAGCTGTGGCTTCGTGTTAGTGTTTATGTTAATCAGCCCATTGTTGTTGCGACGACTTCAGCTTTATTTAAGTGGAGTTGAACCTTTCGGAAAGTTATTCTCCTCTTTTATATCAATTGTTTTATGTTTTTATTCTTAGTTGATTCATCACTTGAGTTATTTATTTATTGTTCTTTCATTAAAAGATTGATCAAAAAGATCTTTTGTTGAGGTTAACACGAGTTGATCGTGTCATGGGGTGTGAAATTCTTTCACAGGAAGTGAGGTTAAGATATAATGTCAATAGTTGAGTGGTGTCAGTTCAGTAAAGCCTTGGGTAAATCTATTGTACTTCGATGAAAGTTATTAAGCTGGTTAAGAGCCCCGCAGACGCAGGTAAGGTGTGCCAAACTATTTTACCAAATTTTCAATATTTTTGTTTGTTTGCTAGGAACGAATTGGAAAGTTTGTGAAACTATCCTCCTTCAGTTTTTCATTTGAGATAGCTAAGAAGATCAGGCATTTTTTTGGGTAAATCAATAATGAATTAATTAATAAAAACCAAACAAATGTACAAAATAAGGTCTAACTCAGGAGCTAAGAAACACTAAAAAAATATATATATATATAGGATCAAAGCTACTAGTCGCACTCCTAACCGATGAGTACTCCAGGCACTAACTACTCAAAAAAGGCTACAAACCAACTCATTCCTAAGAGGGAAAAATAGGCAATCTTTAAAACACAGTGACCTCCCTCAGTTGGAAGGAATGGCAAGACGTCTGAAAGTCCCCTGAACTCGGCTGAGAATTGAGAAGCTGAGGGAAAGCGAGTGCTGAATCCGTGTGGAAGAAATTGTGTTGACTCAATGATACGTCCACGGATAAAAAGGGACTCGACCTCCAAGGGAAAGTAGGGTGAGCAAGAACAGTCCGAAAAATCCTCAAAGAAGAATCCTGAAAAAGACTTCGCAAGTAAACTAAAAAAAAGAAAAGAATAATAAAATTACCTCATCTCGGTGTTTAGGCTAAGAATTTCCCTAACGTAGAAGATTACTCCTGTGAGCTCACGCTCCTCAGTCATGGTTTCATTCTTGAAGGTTCTGGCATTACGTTCAGTTCATAAGTGATAAACCGTAGTGGAGAGCAGAAGAGGGAATAGATAGGTGACAGAATCTCTGGTCCTGGAGACGGATAAGAACCATGAAAGAATAGTAGAAAGGGAAGGGAGATGGAATATGGGCAAATTAAAATGGGAAAGGTTGCAGTCCAAGATAATTTTGGAGAAGGGACAAGCAAAAAATAAGTGGTCTAAGGATTCATTTGCAGAAAGACACAGAGAACAATGATTTGGAGTGTAGAGGAAAGTAAGTTTATCCCGGGTAGGGAGTTTCTGTAGGAAAGCAAGCCATAAAGTAAAAGAGCATCGAGGTTTACTGTATTTGGACCAGACCAGTTTGTACCAAGGAACAGCCGGTAAAGGAGGACGCAAGAATTTGTAGGCTGACACATTAGTATAACACTTGGTAGGGCTAGCTAACCATTCTAAACAATCTGGTAAGGATCTGTTCGGGGAATAAAAGGGAGGAACCAGACGGTTAAGGAGGTCCAAGGAAAACACACTCCAGCTCCAGGTAACATTACAGAGAACTGTTGAAACACATGCTACAAGAGGGAGCTCCGAACCATTAATCTCCCTAGGAGTAGACAGGGATTGCAGAATATCACTCGGGTGTCAAGGATCCTGCCCGAAATGGGTAGACATACCATCCCCAATCCGAAATCTAAATTGAGAACACAACTTATCCTGAACTGTTAAAATCTTTCTCCAACTCCAAGAACTATTGTAGGAAGGCTGGGCACTCCAAAAATTATGCCTATGCAAAATTATAGTATGAACCTACTTGACCCAAAGAGCTTCCTTATCTGTAAACAAAAACCAAATCCGTTTGCCTAACAGAACTTGATTCCAAGTAGTCAAGTGTTTAACTCCAAGGCCTCCTTCCTTTTTAGGACGAGAAATATCACTCCACTTAACCCTAGCCTGAGGATAAGAATCTACCTTACCTGGCCACAAAAAATTCCTAAGCTTGGCCTCAATGTCCTTAAGAATAGAAGAAGGAAGAATGAGATGAGAGGACCAGTAGACATGGAAGTATGAGAGTACAGAAATAACCAATTGAAGTTTACCCGCATAAGAAAGATTCTTATGCTTCCAACGATTGATCCTGTTTTCTATTCTATCGATAAGAGGGGTACAATCCCTCCTAGAAAGGCGACCCGTAATGAGGGGAACTCCAAGATACCTAAATGGGAGGGATCCTTGCTAAAGACCCGACACTAGGTGCATCCTACGGCTCAAATGACTAGCATTCGGGGATAAATAAAACTGACTTTTAGAAGTATTCATGTCCATGCCATAATACATAAAAAAGGAGTGCAAAGCATCAAGCAAAAGTTGACCTGAAATCAAATCCCCATGACTAAACATTAAAAGATCATCCGCAAAAAGAAGATGGTTGAGCTTAAGGCCCTGACACCGCCAATGATATTGGAACTGAGGAGAGTTATTTGTAATCATGCTTAAATGCCTAGAGAACACTTCCATACAGATAATGAAAAGGAAAGGTGAAATTGGATCCCCTTGACGTAAACCAGATAGACCCTTGAAGAATTGGGAAGGAGAACCATTGACCAAAATGGAATAGGAAGGTATAGTGATACATTCCTTAACCCAACCAATGAACCTCCTAGGAAGACCTATTGCTTCTAGGGTGTTAATTAGAAACTCCCAATTATTAGAGTCATTAGCCTTTTGGAGATCCACTTTGAAAGCACAACGCTTATGAGAATTGTCAATATTGTAATGTCATTCCCATCTCTAGCAGTTGAAATGATAATCCCATTATTCTCTCATGAAAAATATTATATAATGGTTTATCCCACTTACACAATCGAGGACCTTCGACTGTCTTTCAACCCCAATTATTCTTTCTATTTTCACCTTGATCCTTTTCCATCCATTATTCATATAAAAATTTTAATTCGAGTATTGTATAGGATCAAGCGAAATGCAAAAAGATAAATTCCTGATCAAAATAATGATTTGATAAGGAATATATACGCACCTAAGTTCCTTTACCCATTTCTTAGTATTTTATATTTCTTTATTGGGTCTCATATCTCTAATCCATCGATTTAAATGTACTATATAGAAACATATTTATTTTTAGAATGATTTTCTGTAAGGTGGCGGATATTAGGAACTCAAGAGTTTAAGGTGCCATTTTTAGAATGAAAAATTTATTGAGATGCTAAATAAGGAAATAGAATAAATAGTTATCAAATTATCTTTTGTTTGGTGCTCAATGATTTTTTGTGACAATCCTTGTAGAAAATGATTTTTTGTCTTAATGAGAAAGCAATAATTTTTAACAATAATTCCTTTATCTGTAAAAAAAAGAGGTTGTTTTCTCTCTCGAGCTACCACCTTTCCCTGCTTGAAAGTTGCATATCTTCTTGCCTCTAAACACATTCCTACATTTTTCTCCTAGTCTTTAAATCATTGCTCAGCTTCTCTGTTTGGCTGCTATTCTATTAAACAATAGTTGGTCAACCCTACTTTTTCCTACTTTCTTATCTTCTTATGAACTATTTAGAATTCTCCTTCTGCACTCATTTGATACTTCTCAACTTATTTTCCTTCTTTGAGTGTGCACTTTCTTGCTTCCTTAGATTAAGCTTTCTTTATACTTGCTGGATCCTTCAAATGGATTCCCGCCTTTTGGTTCAACTCTTGCTTCTATTGTTTTAGTTTAGACACCTCTTCATACTACATCTCAATCAACACTCTTCAAATATTAGGAAAACTTGGGTACAAGCGGCAAGTGATAACATCCCTGATGCTAAGTTGAGTTATTTTCCTCTCTAACTAGAATTGAAGAATAACAAATGATTTCACCTCCTATTGAAATCTTTTTAGTAGGTGCACAAAAATTGTGCTCTACACTAATAAGATTTTTTATTGGTAAGAGGATAGCATTTCTTGTGATGAAGTAGTGGGCATTTACAAACTGGAAACAATATGACTTGTTGGATGTTCTTGTCAAAAGTAATGAAGCAATTTTTTAAAAGTTTACAAACAAAGATGCAATTACTAGGGTACTTGAGGCTAGCCCTTGGCATGTCTAAATCAAAACAATTACGTTACAATTATTAAGGCCTAGAATTAAAAATGAAGAAATTAAACAAGAAAATATATCTTTATAGATTAGCATTAATGAAGTTCCTTTGGAGTATTGGACAATAAATGGATTAAGCTATCTCGCAAGCTATATTAGCAAACCTATTTGTATGGATCAAGTAATAGCTAAGCTACCTATAGTTAATTTTGCAAGATTTATGTTCTAGATAGTTCAACAACTCACTTGTTTGACTTTATTCTTATTGTAAGACTGAATGAACAACTTGAAATCATGGAAGATAGTTTAAAAGTCACTTATGCCTAGAAACCTTAAAATGAAGGAGCTAAAATTAGATGGATTCCTACTGGCAAGTTTTTTAAGGCAAGATTGTATGATGAATTGGAAAAAATTGGTGTAACCAAAGTTCTTGATCAAAACAATGAAATAGAATAGACAGTGGAAATAATAGAAGTTACACTTATTAAAGGGAAAGAGGAAGAAGAAGTTTCAATATTGAATGAACCAATAACTTATCTTAGTGTACCCATCACTACAAGAAGACCATCCTATACAAATTTTATGCCCTTGATGGGAATAATTTGCTTAAGAATTACTATATAAAGCAATCAGACCCTATCAATGGAAAGTAGACTTCAACTCACTATATTAGAAAACTTGTATATATATTGGAGCTTTTACATCTAGTTTCCCACGAGTATTTATAAGTAGATAAAATCAATGTTGAGGACATTCTTATGGAAAGGATGTGTGGAAGGAAGATTCAATGTTAAAGTGAAGTGGACTGAAGTGTAAAAGATCTAAGAAGCAAGTGGACTAGGAATACTTCCCATTAAGGTGATAAGTCAAGTTCTCATACTGAAGAGAATATGAAGGCTCCTAATTGATAAAAATGTACATTGGGTACATAAGGAAGCAAGAATTTTAGACTTTGGATCCTAAACTTGAATTTTCATAGACCATGACACAATTATTCAAGCTAAATCAGAAGCGCAAAAAATAATTCATATATCATGTGAGAAATGGAAAAACATATGACAATTGGTCCACGCTAAGTCTAGTACATAAGTTACAAGAGATGAGGAACTTAGAATGTGTAATTCCACAAAAATACATCAATGTTGAGGCTATAATAGCTTATAAGAAAGACTGAAGCTATTCAAACACTATATAATATACAATAGTTCAACTAGATCTAGATAAAAAGGATCAAATTGAATGGAAAGGAATAGGGGATATAGTATTCATAAATGCATCACATAGAAACTTGATAATAGGATCTTCTCCTAAGTTTCTATGACATAGCCTAATATGGTTTAAGCAAGCTAAACCAAGATTATCAATCACTATATGATTGGCTCTAAAAGGAAAGTTAAACAACCTTATCCAAATTAAAATATATATAAGACTATAAGCAGTTTGCAGGCTATGCAAGAATGAAGATGAAGCAATCGATCATCTCTTCTTTACATGCTAGTACTTTGATCAAATCTGGGCTATAATTCAATACCTATGCTACCCCAGACCTCCGTGTTAAGAATTGAAAGCTATCATTTAGTGGTATTCATCATACAAAAGAGTGAGGCAAAGTGATGCAGAAAATAATTGAAACATGTATGGAGAATAGAAGACTAATAGTAAACGTAATATACACCTCCAAAGAACTAACTTGTTAGATCCCCTAGGATAAGCTATTCCTTAACAAATTGTAGAACATAGAAGAAATAATTTTCATGAAGAAATTGATACAGTAATATGGATAAGCTGAGAAAAAAGAAATGTAAGCAAAGATATCCTCGACATATAGATGATTGAAGACAAAAGAAAGGAAGAAGGAGTGTTCTTTTCCCAAATATTAACTAAATCTAAATCCCTAATTTGTTTTTTTAAAAAAATAAAGGAGCCTAAGCACCAGACTTTATTTCTCAATAATTGTCTCTACGTAAGTTTTGAAGGGCTTTAAGCATTTGAAGATAGTGTTACCACTTTGAATGGGATTATGCCTATTAATATAAGATTTTTGATTTTTTGAAAAAGAATATTTTCCAATTGTTTCCACCATTCATTTAACTTCTAACATACACATGATTGAGGGAACTCAACATGTAACAATTAAAAATATAATAGAAAATATGTCAATTATCTTGATGCATCTAACAACCTCAAAAATACCCATTGATTTTCAATTAGAAATATATTGGTAAAAAATGTTAGAATTATCCTTGCATTAATTATCAAACAACTAGGAAAAAAACATAATCCTTATATTATATATAATCATTGAATGGTGTTTCATATATTTGTTTTTATTCAAAGTTTAGTTATAGAAGGCAAGTATTGATGGCAGAAGGAGTTAAAGTCACTTGACATCACTTAATCCTAAAGGTGTTGTTAACTCATCAATTTGCACTTATTTCATACTTAATTATCTTTAATGTGTAGAAATTATTATCCAAAAATAATGGAATTATCTTATAATTTTTTACAGATGATTTTCAACACCTTAGAGACGAAATTGAATCAAAAAGATGTAAAAGAATGAAGAAATTTTCAAATTTCAAATTTGACAACAATTTAGTGACTAAATGTGGGCACGACTAAGGATGGAATAAATCTGCAAATCAACTGTTAAGATTCAAATTCGAGATTTTCACAATCTTTAAAGATTATAAAGCCATCTTTCAAGGGATTGACCACCTGAAATTGGGGGATACATTATCCGAAGAGAATCAATGAAAGATAGGAGGGAAATTGAAAAGATAAGCATAAAAGGAGAGAGGATCACTATTCACGCAGGCTTAGACTAGGTTTAGGATAGATTTCATTTTCTGCAGTTTTTTTCTAGCTTTTACGTTTTTTGCACTTTTTCCTTTAATACTTTCGTTTTTTTCAATAAAAGACCAGGGATTGAGACTTTATACTTTGTTATTTCTTTTGTGTTCGATTCTATTATGAGTAGCTAAACTTCTTTTCTTGGTTGAGGAGATTCGTATTATCCGTTATTATGTGTGAGATGTTTCAATAAAGTTTATGTTGCTGATGAACATGAATATCTTTTAAATTGCTTTTTCTAATTGAATTCGTTGGTTTCTAGGTGCGTAATTAAGGATTAATTTATTCAATCGATAGATTAACAAAATATGACGTTCAGTTTTGCTAATCACAAGTAGCAATTAGGACTACCTTCTCTACGTTAGAGTCAGAAATTCTAAGGAGATATTTGCTTGATTGATTGCATATCATACATGTATTTCGCTTGCTCATTAGTTCTTGATTCGTAAAGCTATTATTCAATTAAAACTAAGTTCATATCAAGGTTGTTGTTTAATAAGAATGCTAGGATACATGTTTCTAGTCATTACTCTTAAGAGAAAACTTACCTAATGAATGTTTGTTAATGATTGTAATTTTATATCGAGGATTCATATTAGTGTGATAACATCGGTGACTCAAAATCCAAGGTATTTTCCATTGTATTTTCAGATCCAAGTGTTTCTTTATGATTTTTTTGTATGTGTCCTTAAATTATCGTGAACCAAACCCCCAAACACCCCCCCCCCCAATTTCGTTACTATTGGACCCCGAATTTTTGGTGAAAATTAGAAATATGAAAAATGAATTGAAATGAGAAAGAAATTGGTAACAAAATTTATGAATTTAAGGAAAGTTGACTTTGGGGATGAATAGTGATAAAATGTTTGACTTGAGAGTTGACTTTTTGTTTGAGGTCAAATTCGAGAAAATGATCAACATGAAACTTGTAGCTTCTGTCGAGAGTTTTTCGTGGACATAAAGTTTGATATTTTTCGATATCGGGAGTGAAAGTTATGATTTTCCAAAGTTAAGGTTATTTGA